>JAWWEU010000495.1:0-10827 GCA_035583155.1 Acropternis orthonyx | reverse complement strand
TCCCTGGGGATATTCCAGCCCCCTCTGCACACAATCCATGTGCCCTGGGATGGGCAGGGAGGTGGCACCAGATGGGACACTGTGGTGGGCCCTTCCAGCCTCACCCCTCCTGGGATTCTGTGAAACCAATGCAGAAATAAGCAGTGCCAAGTGGCAACTTCAGTAACTCAGTCTGTAATTAATTAAAGGTCTAAGTAAAAGGGAAATAAACATTCCTGTCAATTATTTTGAACACTTTAGTGTTTGAAAAATGAGTAGATGTGGCACTCTGTGATGTTTAGTGAGTGTGGTGGTATGGGGTCAAAGGTTGGACTTCATGATCTTCCAGCTATGGTGATTCAGCATGTTTACATAGAATAGATTTGTCATGTACTATATATTATATATGAATATAAGTATTTATAGAGTGCATATTTATAGATAAATGTATATTATATATATATATTTGCCTTGATTTAGTTGATAAATTGATGGTGGTGTGGAGGGAGAGCCGAGGGGGGGGCACTGGAATGCTGGTGCTTTTCCTGGCAGGTTGTGCTGAGGGCAGGGATGGGGCTGCACCTCCAGCTGCTTGTTCTGACTATGGCTGGGAGCGTGTCCTGCTGGTTTTCCTTTGCTTTCCCACCTGGGTGCAGAGCCTTGGTTCTCCACCCCCTTGGGAGAGCAGGATTCCCCCCTCTGGGTGGTGGGAACCCAGCAGGAGCAGCTGGTTACAGAACCCACCTGCAGCCCAACTCCTTTCCAGGTGGAGCAGGAAAAGCTGCCTTGCCTTTCTGTGGGTATAAGCACAGAGCAAATGTGTAACTGCCCCTCAGCCTGGGTAAGTTACAGGGCAAAGTGACCATTTATTGATGCTCCGAAGAGTTTGGAGGACTTGGACTCTCTTAGTGCTGATTTCCCTGCAGCCATGGCACAGCCATTCCAGGCATGGCAAAGTCCTGGGTCAGATCTAAAAATCCATGGAACTGCTTTCCGTTCTGACCTCCTGCTAATGTCAAGTTCTGGTTCTGTTGGCTCTGTGTGTCCCCAGGCACTCCTGGGGCAGGGCTGGCCTTGGGTTCATTGTTCAGCAGAGCCCCCGGGGACGTGCTCAGGCTCTGACTCTGCTCCCAGCTTGGCTGTGCCACAAACATTCCTTTGGTGGCACCTTGGGTGCCAGGTCATGCCTGGGAATGTTTTATCACTTCTTTAGTGTGATTCCAGCAGTAATACTGGAAAATGTCCTTCTGCTGCCTTGGGAGTAACCAGGACAGTGTTCACTGGCACAGGTTGGGCAGAGAAGGTGTGGCTGCCCCTGGATCCCTGGGAGTGTCCAAGGGCAGGTTGGACGGGGCTTGGAGCAGCCTGGGCTGGTGGGAGGGGTCCCTGCCCATGGAAAGGGAGCGGAGCTGGATGAGATTTGAGATCTCTTCCAACCCATTCTATTCTGGGATTCAGGTCTGAGCTGTGGTTTAGACATCATAGACTTAGGAGAGGTTGTCTGTGTGTCTTTCATCCATATTCATTTGGGTTTGAGGTGTTGTGAGAATGACTTTATGTTCTAACAGCTGTGCAAGTGGAAGGCTTGAAAACTGTCTTGGTCTCTTTGCCCCTTCTCTGATGAAGATCTCTCACAATTCAATGGTTTTATCAACAGCCAGAGTGGAGCCCCAGAACAGCCTCAGAGGGACCATCAGGGTGAGGGGAGGCAAAGCCTATCGTGGGTGTGAGATGGAGCACAGTGAGCTCGTCAGCGGGATTTCATGTCTTCTGGTAGCCAGGAAGGGGTTTAATTACCTGAATGACCCCTGTGCTCCTAGAAGAAAGTAATTAATGCATTTCTAGTGAAGTGTGATAGGCACAAGGTGGAAACTGCAGATTTATTGGTTTTGAGAGCTCAGGTGTGGAGAACAGTCCGTGTACTGTGGGTGGGTAAACAATGTTGGGTCAGAACAATCCTGTGAGGGGTGGTTATGCTTTGGAGCATGGAAAGGGAGCAGTTTTATCCCAGAGGATGCAGTGCCAGGCAGCTGAGTGCCCCTTCCCTGGGCTGTGGTGGGATTCAGGGAGACCTGAGCTGCCTCAGGAGCACCACAAGGTGGATGATCCCACTCCAGGCTGGGCATTGCCCCAGAAAAGGTGCTTTGCCCTGCCCAGACAGGATTTTAAAATGCACCCTGAATTCCTGTGCGTGCTCATGTTCCTGCCTCGGGATGGAGATGGGGTCTGACCTGCCCTGCTGGTGTTCCAGGGGCTGCAGCTGAGTCCATCAGGGCTATCCCTGGACTCTGTCAGCCCCAAGTTGGGATTTATGGTGGATGGGAGGCTTGGGGAGGAGCACATGGATTCACCAGATGTGTGCTAACAGATGTCCCAGCTGTGCCCTGGCCAGGGCAGTGACTTGTGCTGCTGATCCCGCCCTGTGAGCCCTTGGGATTTCCTTTCTGATGGCATTTATGCTGCCACCAGGGCGCTGGAGCCAGCAGGGCACTCCCAGCGCTCTTTAAAGCCCCTTGTGCAGTGAGGTGCATTTGCAGCTGGCTCTGACTTGGGGTGAGAATCACTTGGAGGATGTGAAAATTCCCCGAAAGCCAGTTTGTGTTCTGGCCTTGCTTTGCCCTGCAGAGGGTCCCAGCTGTGCTGTCTGCCCTGCCCTGCTCCCTGTCCCTGCTTCTCAGGCTGGTGGCACTGGTGAGGTATCCAGTTTTCTGCTCGTGTCATGCAGGTGGAGATGGACCATCTTGGAGAAACTTGTGCAAATATCTTTCCAAGAGCTCCTGGACCAGCTGGGGAGGGTGGGCAGAGAAGCTGTGGCTGCCCCTGGATCCCTGGGAGTGTCCAAGGGCAGGCTGGACGGGGCTTGGAGCAGCCTCGGCTGGTGGGAGGTGTCCCTGTCCATGGCAGAGGGTGGGATGGGTGAGATTTGAGGTCCTTTCCCACCCAGACTGGTCTGAGATTCTGTGGCTTGTGATGTCTCTGATCACCAGGAGTCTCTGCCCGTCTCAGCTGGGCAGTCCCAGCCTTGTTCCCTCTCCAGAAGGTGTTCCAGGACAACTTTGCTGTTCTAACCCAAATCTGTGGGTTCCACCAGGTTCAGGTTCATGTTGACTCTGGGTATTTCCCCTTCTCTCACTGCTCTGCCCGTGGGTCCCCCCCCGGTTAATTTGTGTTGGTATCATTAACCATGGGCTTTGGATTAATAACTTGATGAAATGGTGCCAGTTGGAGAGAAGGAGGTTGTTGCCCTCCCACGAGGTTTCTTTGGAATGTTTTACAATAGTTCTGTAGCCCCACCCCTGCCGTGTGTCCAGTGCCTCTTTGTCCTGGAATGACAGGGATGGAGTGTTGTATCCAGTGCCTCTTTGTCCTGGAATAATGGGATTAGGGTGTTGCTTATAGAGAAGTGCAGGGATTGAGCTGTCATGGGCTGTCCTGGAGCTGGTCACTGAGGGCAGAAATATCTCCCTGCCTTGAGAACTGCACCACCCCCAGAACATGGTTATGGGGGAGAAACTCCTCCCCCCACCCTCTGGGAAGTGCTTTTCCTCCTCTTTCTGCACATACCTTGAGCTGTGGAAGAACAGGTGATGGTTCAGGTTTCTGGCCCTGCTCTCCCGGCCCTGCTCTCCCAGCCCTGCTGGGCACCTGTCTGGGGTGTCAAGGCCGGTGCCCTCCCACCCTGCTGCCACCGCTGCCCCCCTCTCAGCGCTCCCCTTGGCTCTCCCTTCGTTGAGCAAAGTCTCCTAATGGCTCCATTAAGCCTTAATGGGATCACATCATTAATTCCACTTCATAAGCTAAGTCTGAATAATTCCTTTCCTTAATTTAATTTCAGGATATTTTGAAATTCTGATCCAGGTCTTTTCTGTGTCCTTCTCTTGTTTTTTTTTGCTGAATATTCTCAATCCATTCAGTTCAGTGCCAGTGCAGTGAAATGGAGGTTCCTGGGATGATGCACTTGCTGTAGCACACAAAAATAACCAGAGGAGAGGTAATTAGTCACAGAAATCATGCAAAATGTTTAATGAGAGAATTTAAACCCTGTGGTAAGGGAGTCCACAGCTGAAATGGTTTGTTACAGCAGAGACTTCTCAGAGGGGTTTTGAGGTCCCTTCCAAGCCAGAGTGGTCTGTGGGTCTGTGACAGTTCTAAAGGAAAACAGTAGGAACAAAAAACAAGTGACAGCGTTTTCTCAAGTTCAGTGTGTTTGTTTCTCTCACATCACTCAGGGTCTCTCCCACTGTGCCTTCAACATTTTAGCTGTGGGAGAGAAAAGGCAGCTTTCTTGTGTGGGCTTTTCCTGAGTAAAGCCCAGAATGCCACGTGGTTTTGAGGGACCCGCACTGATCTCTTTGGGTGAGAGACCTTCCCTGCACCCAGTGCTGAGCCATTTGAAAATCCAGGATTTGTGAGTGTTCCTTGTCCCTGATCTGATGGTTTTCCATAGGCTGGGAGCTCACCCTGCTATGCCAGTGCCCGCTGATGCCTTCACACAGACTCCCAGGTGGTTTGGGCTGGAAGGGATCCCAGAGACCCTGGAGAGCCACTGGCGAGGACAGGGAACGTGTCCCTGGTGCTGAGGAGGAGCAGCAAGAGCTGCTGTTGCCCTTCCCTGTGCTGGGGCTGCCCCTCTGGAACCGCAGTGTGGGGCGGCGGCGGCTCCGCTGGCTGTGCCTGGAGCTCGGGCACCACGGGCTGCTTTCCGTGGCTGTTTCCAGCCTGAGCTTGTTGAAATCGAGGAACACATTCCCTGTAATGCTCAGTTGTACACAAAATGTTTCCTCCCTTGCTGTTGGCTGTGAGGGGTGTCCTGGGGCACTTCAACAACCACCATTTAAGCACCTGCTTATTGTCTTGTTGCAGTCAAAGATGTGAAACATGCTCCACATGCTCAGAACCAGCCCATGTTTCCAGCAGCTGCTGTGTAAACATTCCCAGGAAAGGCATTTTAATGCATGGATTAGGACATGGATTATAACCCTTTTTATTGGATTAGCCATGACTTTATTATTATTATTATAGTCACCACTGTTTTTTTATTTTATTTTTTTTAAATGCATGTGACAGAAATGGGCTGGGCTGCTCCGGGAGATCCATCAGGGAGCAGGGGGCATTCCCCAAAACTGGCAGGGATTTGCAGGAGCTGCTGCTTTAATCCAGTGCATTTTCCCTGCTGGGATGAGGAGAAGCCAGAACAGTTATAGATCTTTCCCCAGTGCTTTAATCTGTGAGGCTCTGGAAAGGCCCAGAGTTGAGCTGCTCTCTCCTGAGGGATGTTCTCCAGCTGGGGTGGGATTTCCTTGGCCTGGGAAGTGTCTCTGCTTCCAGGCAGTACCTTGTGGAGGTGCTGATGGCTCTGGGAGGCAATCAATATTGGAAGGGCTGAGGGACTTGTGGGAATTTGCCTGAGACCTTATTAAATCTTGTCTTCCTTTGGGAGAGGGTCTGGCACAGAGTGCCTCTGTGTTGTCACACTAGGGGGGGTCCCCAAAGTTGTGTCTTGGTGTTTGTGAAGTGGGGAATGTCACAGACTTGGGCTGTGGGTACTTCTTGCCTCTCCCCAAAAGCTCTCCTGGGCTTCCTCCCTGATTTAAGGGAGCCTGTTTGCAGCAGGACAGGAACAGCTCTGCTGCTGAGGGAGGGATGCTTTGAGCTCAGAGGGCAGGGTTAGGGTGGATGTTTATAAAGACATTCCTGGCTTGGGAGGGTGGGCAGGCCCTGGCCCAGGTTGGGCAGAGAAGCTGTGGCTGCCCCTGGATCCCTGGGAGTGTCCAAGGGCAGGTTGGATGGGGCTTGGAGCAGCCTGGGCTGGTGGGAGGTGTCCCTGCCCATGGCAGGGGGTGGGATTGGGTGGGCTTTGAGGTCCCTTCCCACCCAAACCATTCTCTAAGTCTGATTTTTCTAGTGTCCTTGCAAAAGATGATCCCATATCTTGTGTTATGTGATGGCAACCTGGCCATGGGTTCCCCTGGAGTTGGTCTCATCCTGCTTTCCTTGAGCTCTCCCCCAGGATCAGAATTTTTTGGCTTTTTTCTGTGTGCTCAGTCTCCCACATGTATCTCAGAACGTGTTTAAAACTCTGAGCTAGAACCTGACCAGCCTTGCCCAAAGCTGAGAGGTCCTGGGATGGAATCCCACCATTTCCAGAGGAAACAAAAGCTGTTTCTCCTCCCTTGGTATTTTACGAGCTGCACTTTGGGGCTGCTGCTGAGGAGAACACGTGGGATCACCTGGCCCAAAGCAGGACCCTGGGAGGAGGGCACCCTTTCCTTCCTGGGGTTCTGCAGGCAGGGGCACCACCTTGGCATCCCTGCAGGCACCCCTGGCTCATGCTGGCAGTGTGTTCTCCTGTTTGGAGCTCCTCCAGTCCTTCCCTTGCACTGGGAATGAGGCTGTGCTGGACCAGGGAGCTCCTCACCAGCCCTGCTCCTGCCCCTCCAGAAGGGCCAGCAAACGCTGCTCAGTTTGATTTATCCCCTTGAGTTCTGCACAGCATCTTCCTCGAAAGGAGCTGTTCTACCTGTTGAAGGTCTTCTGGCTGCTCCAGGCAGTTGGGACGTTCTGATGAGTAATGGTTGGTCCTGCAGGAAAGAGGGCTTTTTGGCTCAAAAAAGGGAAATTATCATAAACATGCATAAAGCACATGGGGGGGGGAGGGGGGGGAAGGCAATTACTGTGGCCTTAAAAGCTAAAACAGTTCAGAAGAACAGATGGGTTGTATAAATCTGGCAAAAATGGGGGCAGGAGGGATTTGTGTGGCAGGAGGGAGCAGGGCAGGGTTTGTGTGAGAGCTGGTTGTAGCTTGGAAAGAGTCCCTTTCCCTACAGTGTCAGGGTAGAAGGAGTGTTTGGGATCACAGGACCAGGTTCAGCTCAGCTGGTGTGGGGAATTCCCTGGCAGTCTCCCATCACCAAAAAGCTGCTCCCCAGGAACCATAAAGCTCTTTGGAAGTTTCCTGCTGTTTTTCTGGCATCAGCTTCTCTCCTAGTCACAGAATACCAGACAGGTTTGGGTTGGAAGGGATTTTTAAAGATCATCCATCCCATTCCCACCCCCTGCCATGGGCAGGGACACCTCCCACCAGCCCAGGTTGCTCCAAGCCCTATCCAACCTGCCCTTGGACACTCCCAGGGATCCAGGGGCAGCCACAGTTTCTCTTCTCCTGTGCTTCCAGAATCCTTGGGATGAGGTGGAGGGCACAGCCCCGAATCCAGAGTGTCTCAGCACATTTTTGGGACAGATGCAGCCCACGTTGGTCCAACCCAACTGTTGCTGGGTGTGACATCCCAAGGGAGGCTTTTCTGAACCTGGGTTTTGGTTTTTCTTGTCATGTATTTTCCTCAGATCAGCTTCAAAAATCCCTTAAGGGATTTGCTCCATCCTTCAGGTGGTTTACAAATAAACGTGACCTTTCCTGTAGTTGTCAGCAGCCAATTTCTGAGCAGCCTTTCCCAGCAGGAACAGCTTGTTCCCTGCCAGTCTGCAGCTGTATTTGGGGCCTGGCTGTGTGGATTAATAACCAGAAACGTGGTTATGTTTTAATTTTTTAAGCATTGCGATTTTTCATTTGCTTTGTTACTGATTTTGATTGTAGTTGTGGTGGTCAAAAAAGCAGCACAGCAGTCTATTTGCAGCAAGCACACTAACACCCTTTATTGTTTACCACACACTTTTATACACAGTTCCAGTGGTCACTTGTCACTTACTGACAGGTGCCTTCCCGCGTATTTTCCCAGTAACAAAACTTCTCACTGGTAACTTTTAAGTGCTGTAACTTGCAGCCGATCCGGAGCCGTCTCTTCCACATTCTTGTTTATGTTCTTTCTCCATCCCTGTGCCTCCCTCCTTTGAGGATGCACCATAAAGTTGTTGAGCTCAATGTCAGCGCTCAGGGGGTCGGCAGACCCACTGCCCACCCCCACATTTGATTGCTCGTTGGGTTGGGTTTGAAGTGCGAGTGTGCAGAAGTTAGAGAGAGCTCTAATGTAAGTTTAATTTTGTATTACACAGTTTGTATGAAAGAAGCAGAATTCCAAAGGAAGCAAACTCTAGAATGATCCCATAATCCCAGGATGGTTTGGGTTTGAAGAGACCTTAAGGATCATGCCATCCCACCCATTCCTGCCATGGGCAGGGACACCTCCCACCAGCCCAGGCTGCTCCAAGCCCTGTCCAGCCTGCCCTTGGACACTCCCAGGGATGGGGCAGCCACAGCTTCTCTGCCCAACCTGTGCCAGGGCCTGCCCACCCTCCCAGACACCAATTCCTTCCCAATATCCCATCCATCCCTGCCCTCTGGCAGTGGGAAGCCATTCCCTTGTCCCATCACTCTGTGTTTTTTGTAAATAGTCTCTCTGGTGCAACAGGATTTATAAACAGAGAGTCTGTTACGGAATCGAATTCTGCCACTAACAAGCAAAGAGGTGGATTTTGTGTCCTATTGATCTTGGAATTACCTGCCTGATGCCAAAAATCAATCAAACCCCTCTTCTGAGCAGCTGCACAACAGGATCCTTTTTATTAACCCTGTCCATGATTTATAGTTCTGTCATTAGTGTTAATTCAGAGTTAATGTCAGTCCTGTGTGTGACACCCTCACTGGGGCACTGATTCTTCCTCCTCTGGACTGCTCCTTTTCCATGGACTCTTCCAAAGCAGCAGTGCTGGACCTTCTCCATCAGCATGGGAGGAATAACACAGGATCACCATCCCATCCCTGTGGGGTTGAACCACTACCCTGTGGCTGCCCCTGAATCCCTGGGAGTGTCCAAGGGCAGGTTGGATGGGGCTTGGAGCAGCCTGGGCTGGTGGGAGGTGTCCCTGCCCATGGCAGGGGGTGGGAATGGGTGGGCTTTGAGGTCCTTCCAACCCAACCCACTCCCCAAAACAAACACTGCACTCTTAAGTGATCTCTCTACGTGGTCTCTGCTCTCCTGCATTCTCAGACGTGTTGTTGCCTTCAATCTAAAAACAGGCCAGTTTGCTTGGTAATTAAGGCAGAAGGATGGATAATATTTAGAGGAAAAGTTATTTCTCCCTCTGGAGCAGTTTTGTTGGTAGCACTCTCCTTTTACTGAGGGGTTTGTGCCATTGCAAGGTTTGGCAAAGGGAAGAGAAATGGGTTTTGGTCTTGAGATTTTATGTGGTTTTTTTCCTCACTTGCAGAGAACTGAAGAGCCTGTGAATCATGGCAGGTCAGGAGTCAATAGAAATTAATAATGTAAATTCTGTAGCATGCACAGTTGGAGCTGCAGGGCCTTGGTTTGCCCACGGGGAGGGCTGAGGTGCCCCACGGGCTGCCTGGGGAGGTTTGGCATGTGACTGGACAGGAGGGAGGGTTTCCTTCCAGAGGGTGAGGTCAAACCCTGGCCAGGCTCCCCAGAGAAGGGGGTTGGTGCCCCAGGACTGTCAGTGCTGAGGTGACATTGGGACACCAGTGATGTGGTTGAACTTGTGGCCAGCCTGGCACGGTCAGGCAGTTGGACCAGATGGTGGTTGTAGGTCCCTTCCAGCTCAAATATTGGAGTTTAGGACTGGCAAAAAGGGTTTGATGAGGGCTCTTCAAGGGATGTTCTGCCTGGTAGTGGAAGGGGGAGGCCAGCTCAGGAGGCAGTGGGATGTTTGAGGGAAGCATTTGAGAGGCACTTGGGAATGACCCACAGATGAGTCTGAAGGGGGTTCAATAAAACAGCGTACAAGAGTTGAGATCAGCCCCAGACTGTTCTCATCCCCCACTTCCATCCCTGCAGCCCAGGCTGGGCTGCACAGACTCTGCTTTGGGCTCTGTTTTATCATGCTTCAGGGAGGGGTTTTCTCCCTGTGGAGCAGAAGGGGCTGAGTTGTGCCACACAAACACTTCTGGCCGAGCCAATCCTGAGGGTTTGCCCCTGGAGAACCCCCCGTGTGCTGGGAAGGTGGGGTGTTGATGTCACTCTGGTTTCCAGTGGGCAGGGATTATCCCACAGCCTGGGGGGGGGGGGGGGTTGGAGTCCAAGCAGAAGAAACGCTGGTTTGAGAAGCTGCTTTGGAAGCTGTTCGGTTGCTCTGGATCCCTCAGCTGGTCACAGAGGGCAGAGCCACCAGCCCAGAGGTCTGTCTTTCCAAGGGGAGCCCTCCATGGTTCTGATCCCTCGTGGTCTCTGGCTGGGATTCTCAAACAGCCCAAATGCCAAAGCAGAGGCTTTTCAGCCTTTCCCAGATCCCTTTCAAGCCCAGGAGTGCAGGGATTTGCAGGACAGCTCACACCCCTCCCTTGGGCTGCACTCTGCCTGTACCCCCCACCTCCTGCCTGTCCCTCGCTCCAGGGACCCTGCAGGAGCTCGGGTCCTGCCTGTGGGGCTTCCCAAACCTTTGGAATATTGCGGGCTGTTCCCCAGGCATTTCTGCCCCGTGTGATCCCTCCCTCTGTGGCTGCTGCTCAGACACAGGGATGCTTTGGGCTGCACTTGTCTCACACTTCCCTGCTGTGCCCGGGTCACTGTCACTCTTTATCTCTTGTAAACATTCAATACCCATTTTTCTAAACTCTGCCTGATCCCTGTAAAAATGGATTTCTTGTCAAAGACGTTTCCTTGAAAGGAAAGCCCAAACCAAGCAAAGCCCCTGAGGGTTCCCTTTTATAAATTCCCCTTCCCAGTCTGTCTGATTGTCTGCTGCTGCTGCTGCTTGTCACTTCCAGCACTCACTGCTACTCACACTTTACTCCAGGGGGCAGGGGCAGGTTCTGGCTGCACCACAGCTGGGTGAGGGCTGGCCCAAGATCCCATCCCCATGGCACAGGTTGGGCAGAGAAGCTGTGGCTGCCCCTGGATCCCTGGGAGTGTCCAAGGGCAGGTTGGACGGGGCTTG
>JAWWEU010000494.1:0-10850 GCA_035583155.1 Acropternis orthonyx | reverse complement strand
AGGAGGGGAGGGAATGACCAGGAGATGTTCAGGTTGGACATGAGGAGGAATTTCCCCATGGAAAGGGTGGTCAGGCACTGGAAGGGGCTGCCCAGGGAGGTTTGGAGTGCCCAGCCCTGGAGGTGCCCAAAGCAGGGCTGGCTGTGACACTCAGTGCTCTGGGCTGGGTCGGGGTGGGCTCCGTGGGCTGGGAGGGCTTTTCAAACCTTAACGATTCTGGAATCCTATATAAAGGTACCCATTTGCTTAAATATTGTTCTCTTAAAACTAGTGACTCATACACATTTTCCTTCTTCATAATTGGGACAACCCTGGAAGTGCAATCTGAAGATTTTGGTATTTAATATGAACTTTCCATTTTCCTGTCAGATACAGCAATTTCTCTAAAAACATTTCTTTGCATTGCTCTTTAATTCCATAACTGACATATATTTATACATTTACTTAGTTGCAGCACAGAGAAGTGACATTTTAAATTCACAATCTAAAGAGGGACCTGTACAAAACAAAGCAGAAATACGATGTATTAATCCCAGATTTCTGGGGTTTTCTTCTTTCTCTCTGTTCCTGTCAACATGCCTTGTTGGGAAACAGAAATCTGAAATCTATTGTCATGTCCAGGCTTGAAAAGCTTGAAGATTTCTGACGTGCTGTATGTCAAAAATCATTTTGAAGCCTTCAGGTGGGTGAGCAATTTTCAGCTGTCTAAAAGCTGTGGAACAAACAAGAAAGGACTTGGAGAAAACATGCACCAAAATCTGATCCCTTCATTTAATGCATTTTAACCAAATCATTTAGGATTTTGGTTTATATGTGCTGGAAAGAGGGGGAAGCAGAAGGTTCTGTATGAGAGCCTTTGAAAGGGAATATATCTCTGTTCAACAAATTCATTGCCTCAGTAGCAATAGAAAACCTTGTTATCTCAAGATGTGCAGAGAAAAGAGAATTAAAGGAACATCATTCCTTCCTGGGCATTCTGGATGGTTTTTTATCAAGTGTTATGAACTTGTCTATTAAATGACAGGAATGAAGAAGCATTTTGAGCTTTGTCTTCTAGAACATGTGATATGCAGAATCCCTTAATCTGCAAACTGTAGTCTTGATGTTATTTCAATTTAATTTAGCTTTAATTTATTTCATCATTTTATCTCACTTTATTCTATTTTAATTTTAGTTTATTTTCATTTCATTATTTTCCCTTTCTCTGGAATATTCTGTGCAGGATTCCTTAGTCCTGGTTGACCTCTCTGCCACAGCATTAAGACAATCTATTTGCACCAATCTTTTCTTGTTATCTCTCCTCTGTCACTGAGAGTGACTCTCGCAATGCTACACATAAGTAAACCTTTTCTCGCTATTCCTAAGCTTGTTGCAAAGGGCAAAATATGTTTAATAATTCAAATTATTGTGCTGGATATCCACCATCCCTGGAAACGTTCAAAAACCACGTGGATGTGGCATTTGGTGTAGTGGTGAAGACGGTGGTGGTGGGTTGATGGTTGGACTTGATGATCTTAAAGGTGTTTTCCAACCTTAATGATTCTATGAAAGAAATCAGACTTCAGACAGGTTTGACCTTTCACAAGGGTCATAAATTGCCATTTTCTAGCACATGTTGCCCTTTAGAACTGAAGTTGGAGCATTTCCTCAGAACCTGCCCTTTCAAAGGGCTCTGTTGGACAGTTCCTTCCATGTCTTTCAGGATTCACCCTCTCCTTCCTTGGGAGCTTCCCTTCCCCAAGGGGAAAAGTTTGACTGCTACAAATGACAGTGGAAGAGTCTGCCAAGGTCATGATATGAGAGATAGACCCTTTTCCAGCCCTTCCTGCTTCCCCGTGGTCATCATGGAACCATTTCTTCTGGAACCACTTTGGACTTTTACTGAGCCTTTCAGGATCTGCTTCCCTGTCACGTCAGACAATCACGAGCTGATCCAAGTGCTCCATCCTGCCAACATTACACAATGCCTCCTAAATCCCTTGGTGCTGGCTTTGTTCACCTGGTTGCCCAAACATTTGGGTTCTT
Source organism: Acropternis orthonyx (assembly GCA_035583155.1). Classification (NCBI taxonomy): domain Eukaryota; kingdom Metazoa; phylum Chordata; class Aves; order Passeriformes; family Rhinocryptidae; genus Acropternis; species Acropternis orthonyx. Next base: position 8,825 of record JAWWEU010000494.1, on the reverse strand, counting down.
CTGTTTCACTCTTGGAGGTGCCTTTTCACTCTCCTGTTTCCACTAATGGGAATATGTGTCATAGAATCCCAGAATCCCAGAAAGGTTTGGGTTGGAATGACCTGAAAGGGACATCTTCCACTAGCCCAGGTTTCTCCAAGATGCATCCAACCTGACCTGGGAGATTTCCAGGGATGGGGAATCTAAGAAAATAGTCTTCTGATGAAGAACAGAAAGGTAAATAATAGACACATTTTTTATGCACAATATCCCTGAGGAATTTTCTTTCCACGTGATGATGATTGAATGTATTTTTAACATATGATAGCATGACATTTTAACCTTTATCTCTTGGTAAAATGATGTCATAGCTGCCTGAAATTATGAAGACTCAGACAGTACATTGAGGCTTTTAAGTTTAACTCAAAGAGATTTAGAAATAAGAGTAGGAAAATAAATGTAGTGAGATTATCCTGATCTCAATATTCTTTCAAGCTGCAAGAGCATTCAGATATCTGAATTTTTTATTGTTGTTCTTCCTTAATCTTCAGCCTACATTACTTTTTCTCACTGTTTAATTTCAGATTTCTGTGAACTCAATAAAACCAAGCAGTTTGTCGCCAGAGTGCTTTGTTTTAGAAAAATAATCATTGTAATGTAATCCCAATGGCTTCCCATTACTCTGTGTGAAGCAGAAATTCTGTTCCAAGGCTTTCTCAATGAAATTCTTCAGTTCAAATATCTGTGACGAGTACAGAGTTATGGGTGTTACATAAAAGCAGTTCTGCTGGGGCTGACCAGTCCAGCCTAAAGGCCATGTCTCTGTTTCTTTTTAACTCTCCCTGAGCAGCAGTTACTGGCAAAATGAGGATTTCTCCTTTTCTGAGTGTTGCTTTTCCTGTGTCCAAGCCCAGTTTAATCTTTGCCTTACCTGGCAAAACATTCAGTACCACCAGTTCTTCCTGCAGGTCTTCACAACTGCCCAAAACTGCAGCATCTGAAGGACACTTTGGTACTTTCCTAATCTTTCTAAACGGTGGAAAACAGCAAGGCACAATAAAGGGTTTTGTTGAAATAGTTATGCCAGATTTAATGCTGTAAAAGTCTCAGTTGCTCACAAACGTCTATGGCAAATGCTTTATGGGAGAGCTGTATTTCTCAGGGAGTTAACTACATCAGAAATAAAATATTAATATTGGAAGGGTCACACTGAAATATCACAGGATTTAAAACATTAGGAGTTGAATTCAGCAGTCTTTATTCCCCAGAATTTTTTTTACAGATAGAAGAAGACTATTTGGAACTGGGCTTTGGCCCATCTTTCTGTGAAGGCAAAAGCCACTGAACTCAGACACCCCAGAGGATGCTCCCCTGGAGATCTGCTGTGCTTTGGTCTGGGAACTGATGGGACCTAATTAGTTCCTAATCCTTGGAAAAGCCTGGTTTGTGTTTGATACAGACACCTTGATAGCAGAGTTTTGTTGTTTCCTCCCAAGATCAGGTGAAATAAAACCTTCTTACACTCAAAATCTGGTTACAGGGAAGAGAAACACATCAGGTACACTGTGAAGTGGAAAATGTGTGGTTGTTCTGAGTAATGCTTTAACAGTCTAATAATGTTTCAACAGCCTAAATGTTTTAATAGTCCAAGTGATCTAATCAGTACAGGAAAGTCTCATTAGCAGCAGTGAAAATCATTATATAAAAGCCTTCCTATAAATAAATGGTTTTGTTGTTGTTGTTGTCTCAGTCCTAGAAGGTTTATACTTCAGTCTTCCTCCAGAACAATGGGATGGAGTAGGTTATGAGGTTTCACCTCCCCATGTCACATTCACTTCTCATTATGGAGAGGTGTCCTCCTCAGGCACATTAGAAACCACTTTTGAAAATTCTTCAAGCACACTCTGTTTCCTTCTCATTCTTCCCCCACTGAAAATGGAGTTTAAGGCAGGAGAGTTCAGACAACAGACACTTGACCACCAGAAAGTCCTCAAAGCAGTTCAGGCCAAGGCAAACTCCCACAAATCCTCGGGCTTTGCACTTGTTGCGTCAACACCAAGACTGTTTCACCTCCAGGGCTTTTGTTCCTTGAGTGTGATCTCAGCATTGCAGGCACAGCTGGGTCTGAGCTGGAAAAGGTAACTCTGTCCAAAGAGTGGTGAAGGAAAAGATCATTGGAAAAGATCTGATATTTAAGGTCTCACCTGCAATGTTGGGGCAGGTTGGGGGAACACCATGGAAGGGAGAGATTGAGCCATTGGAGAGTGTCCAAAGGAGGGACACGGGGATGGGGAAGGGCCTGGAGGGGAAGGTGTGAGGGCACTGAGGGCACTTGGGGTGTTCAGCTGGAGAAGAGGAGACTGAGGGGAGACCTCACTGCAGGGACAACTTCCCTGGGGAGGGGCAGGCACTGATCTCTGCCCTGTGGGGACCAGGGACAGCACCCAGGGAATGGCTGGAGCTGTGCCAGGGCAGGGTCAGGTTGGATCTCAGGGAAAGGTTGTTCCCCCAGAGGGTGGTGGGCACTGACCAGGCTCCCCAGGGCAGTGGGCACAGCCCCAGGGCTGCCAGAGCTCCAGGAGGGTATGGATGATGCTCTGGGGCACAGGGTGTGACTCTTGGGGATGGTCCTGGGCAGGGCTGAGGGTTGGACTGGATGGTCCTTGTGGGTCCCTTCCAGCTCAGCATATCCTGGGATTCTGTGTCTGCCCTGCTCTAATCATGTTGTTTCTCCTTGGCCTTCAGTCCAAGATGTTCTGCTGGTGACCCAGTGACAGTGTGACATAAAGAACTTTGATGAACTTGAGCCACGTCTGCGGTATTTTGAAGATCTGTCCCTCAAAGGGAAGCACCATAATCTTTTTTTATTATTATTTATTTTAATTTATATACTTCTGTTAAAGTTGAATTTGTGTTTTCCTGGGATTGGCTTCTGTGTCTGTGACTCAAGAGCCAACTGTCTGTGCCCTGGAGGGATAAAAAATTATGAAAAAATTTGAGGTAAAGCCTCTGCAGATTTTATTTTCAAACAGTTTTTATCCAGGTAAATAAAGTAGAAAATGTACTTTTATTTTTTTTTCATGTGAGGTATTTTCTACCCTTTGAAGTGTGTGTGTGTCGGGGTAATGTTTTCTCTAAGGATAATCTCTTTACTGGTAAGGAACAATGCTTTTATTTTATTTATTTTTTTAATTTTTTTTATTTTATTTTCTTGTTCTTATGGAATGCTTAGATTTTGTAAAAGACACCCATAGTCAACATGTGTTTTACTTAATGAACCCGCTCCTCAGACAGTAGACCTTACGTTAGATGAAGAAAAATAGTTGAACTGAAGACATAAATTCCTTATCCCCTTGTGGACTTAAACAAATATAAAAAATACAGGCTATAAGTCATGTTTTTCAGATATTGGCATTTTCTGCACCAGTATCTCGAAAAGAACATTTGCTGTGCTTTTCTTAATTTCATAGTAATGAAATTAACATTTAAATAGTTCATAGATATGTGTTAAATCAATGGATAATGACAAAACTATTCATCTTCAGCACCTTGAAATCATTAAATGCTTTGCCTTTGCCTCCCCAAAATTTGTGAGCAGACAAAGGAGACTCATTGAATGACGATGTGGTGGAGTTACTGGAGAAAAGAGCTCATTTTGTTAAATCTAGAAGAGGTGTTTGGGGTCACAAGTGACACCCCATTATTGTTCTATTTGTCACTGATAACTGATGACAGCGCTCCCACATGATCACTTTGATCTCATTGCATGTGCTGATAAGTCAAAACGTGCATATCTCATTAACAGGTTTGTAATTAAGCTATTTATATACATTTGTAACACCCAGAGATACAGGTTTAAAAGCCAACAGGTCTGGCAGCCCCTGGGTTGTTGTTACCTGATCCAGTGGTACTTGGTTTAATGCGAGGATTTATAACAATATTGTTATTATTGTAGGAGATTGGTCCAGACAGGGGAGTTTTCAAAGCCCTGGGGTCATCATTTCCTTCTTATCTGTTGCAAAACATGGTGCACTTCACTTTTTCTGTGTACAATAATCACTTCTAGGGTATGGTACTGTTGTATTTAATACTGGAATGATCTTTTCTGGGGTATGATACTGCTGTATTTAATGCTGGAATAATCACTTATTATTATACTGTTGCATTTACTATTGGAATAATCACTCCTTGGGTATGATACTGTTGCATTTAATATTGAAATAATAACTTATTAGGTGTGATATTGTTGTATTCAAGACTGGATAATCATTATTTGGGTATGATACAGTTGTATTTAATACTGGAATAATCACTCCTTGGGTATGATACTGTTGTATTCAATATTGGAATAATCACGTCTGGGTTATGATGCTGCTGTATTTAATAATGGAATAATCATTTCTGGGGCATGATATTGTTGTATTTAATATTGTTACTTTGGTTCCATGAAATAGAAGTGAGAATTTTAAGCTAGCAGACAAGTACATGAAAAATTAATGTCTGAAACTGTGTAATTCAGAATAGGTAAAGAACTGACTTTGCAGGTCATTTGTAGGATTCCACGTTCCTTTCTCTTTACACTCTCCTGCAGTTCCTGCTGAATTACAAGGTGCAACCTTATTTTTGTCACCTTTGGGAAAATTAGGTCTTTACTGCAAGCATTTTTTTCCTAGTGAATTAAAACTAGTGATTTGTGTACTTTATTTATCTTGTCATTATCTGCCTTCTTTGGGGGGGAAATGTTCCAGAAGCTGCTATCAAATAATGGATGTTCTTGGCATGCTTGGATGGATTATTACAGAGGGATTCATCCTGCTTGACTAGCCTGGGAATGGATTTACTTCGGTAGATCAGGCAGATTTAAACACAGAGTTCACTTATTTGTAGAGAAATGAGCGTCTTTCTATAGTGATCCTAAATATAGATCTAATATGAGATTATTTATTAAATATAAATTGTCTTGGTTAATCCCGAGTGTAAAATCTGATTATTTTCGCTGATAAAACCTTACGTAACTTCTTTTGTTTTCTTCATTTTCTAAGGAAAAAGATCAAGCAATGCCTTTATACAAATTCCCTCCTGTCCTCACCCTCTTTACGCCTCCTGCTGTGCAGGGAATATTACTTCACTTCCTAGAACATCCTTCATCTTGTAAAAAAAAAAAAGTATATTCAGTGTAACACATGAGAGCCTATAAATAGTATCTTAAAAATATGACATGACCCTACGTTGAAAAATATTTTTTGCACTTAGTTGGTTTTTTTACCCCATGGTATCAAAAATTCAACTTTAAACTCAAAAGGCAGCTCTGTTGACAAAGTGATTTTAAGTTCTTTAAAAACAATACAAATTCATTTTTTCCTCTGTTCACAGCAGTGAAACAGTACAGAAAGTTAACTTTGGAAATAAAAAAAGAAGGCTGAGATCTGGATATATAATTTGGTGTGTTGCACTGAACAACCCCATGTTCAGGGATAGTGGAAAGATATAAATTCTTCTTGTAGCTCACAAAAATAATGCAAAAGTAACCAAAAAGGGGCTTTTTCTATTTTATTTTCATTAACTTTCAGCTCCTTATTCTTACCTTAACAGTAAAAAAAAGAAAAATGGCTTAGGTATGTAAGAAAAGTTTTGAAAAATAACATATTAAATATTTATTATCCTTTAAAGATCAAGTAGTATTTTTTAAAGGTGTGAAGCTGAGCGATCAGAGCCTGAGTTGAAGTTTAGCTGAGCAGGAGAAACTCCTGAATCTCATGGGAGAAGTTTCTGGACAAAGGGAGAATGGCAGAAGTCAGAGACAGCACAGTGAGGGATGGATGGGTTTCATGGAATCCTGGAATGGTTTGGGTTGGAAGGGGCATTAAAGCTCATCCAGTTCCACCCCTGCTATGGGCAGGGACACCTCCCACCAGCCCAGGTTGCTCCAGGCCCTGTCCAACCTGGCCTTGGACACTCCCAGGGATGGGGCAGCCACAGCTTCTCTGGGCACTCTCACAGGGAACAATTCCTTCTCAATATCCCACCTAACCCTGCTCTCTGACAGTGGGAAGCCATTCCCTGTGTCCTGTCCCTCCAGGCCCTTGGCCAAAGCCCCTCTCTGTCTTAGTTTCGGGCTCCATCAGGCTGTGATTGGGTCAGGCTGGACAGGGCTCAGCACCAGAAGAGCTCTGAGGTCCCTTCCCACCCAAACCCTGCTGCGATTCTGATTCTATGACCAATCTTTGCTTAGAGTTCAGATCTGAGGTGGCTTCTCTTTTTCAACGTGTTTCAAATGGGCATTCTCTTTGTTAATTAGTCATTAATGCAAGTATCACCTTCAAGCTTTGCAATGAATTAAGATCTTTAAACATCTTGGGGATTCCACAACAGTCAGTTGTGCCCCACTGTAGTTTTCTTTTCCATAGGGTACAGGATTCCAGTCTGTGGAGTAGCTGGATGTTCCCAAGTGGTGATATATCCCTTTGGATTTCAAGTCACTGAACTCAATTCCAGCTGTGCCAAGGCTTTTGCAGAGTTCCTCCTTGTCAGGTGACAGATAGCAAGTTGTTTGAGAAATTCACTCTAACAGAATGAAGACACGCTTGGTTGTTCCTGCTCCATCAGGAAAATGAATGTTTTAGGACAGAAGTTCAGCTCATTTCGGAGTCCATTACGCTCATACAGCAAGGCAGGAGAGCAGAGACACCCAGCAGCTGTCCCTGCTGTCCCTGCTTCCCACACAGCGGCTCTGGAGGGAAAGGAGCATCTCCTGGACAGCCTTTCATCATCCCTGCAAGGACCTGACAAGTTTTCTGTGGTTTTACTGCCCTCAGAGCATAAATTGGTTGGGGAACAATGAAGGACTTTGATGTCAATAACAGGAAGGTGAGGAACTGGTGTCTAGAAATATTACAAAGCTCCTGAATAACATATCTGGTACTCAACCTCTCCCATCCCTCTTGAAATTGTATTTAATGCCTCCCTCTGTGCTTAAATTTTAGCATAAATGCTTTTATTGACTTATTCAAATATTTACCAAATTCATATCTATAAAGAGGATTAAGACCTAAACAATCCTCCTCATCTCCTTAACTATCATTTTTACTCAAAATTCCCACAGGAGCCCAATCTTGTTTGCTTTTTGAGCTCTGTGTTGGAGTGTGGTATTAATGTGGACTTAACCAGAAGAAGCAGGTTTGAAATGCTGTGTGAAGGCCTTGTAGCTGCAGCTATCAAGTGCATTTATGCAGATTTTTGGCTACCTTTCTGTTCATTGGTCTGTAGTGAATGAGGTAAATTCAAAGTTGTCTTGCTCTAAATGTGGCAAGATAGACATATCTATACACTGTGGATTTTTTCCAGCATAATTTGGATTTATACAGGACCCAAAAAAGGACAACAAATCCCATCTGAGATTTTAGAAAGGGACTAATAAGGAGAAGTTAATCTTGAAACTCATTAAATCAAATCTCAGCTCCTCTCAGAATCAGACCTGGCAACTCCACCTGAATTTCAGCATTTCTGGACCAAGAATGGTCTCTTTTCTATGGCTACCACTGGAGAGAGAAGATTTTGTTTATTGCAGTTTTTATGGGGAGAAACAGGAGTGATTTCCTTTAAAGATGTAGCTCTGATTAGATCCTGACAGGTCACTCCCAGGAGCAGGAGGCAGAATTACCTGCACGTGTCTATAAACACATGCACAACCAAGGCAGCTGAGAGAGAAATGATGCATATTGGAGTGTGCTGTCTCTCAGTGAGTTACTGCCTGGGCTGTGCAGATGACACAGTTAAAAATAAAGCATTTCCCTTCTTACAAGATGTGATACAAAAGGTGAACACAAGTCTTGCCACCTGGTGTGTCACGCACAAGGGAGAAAATAGCAGATTGTGCTGGAAGAGCTCCAATCACTCAATTTAACCCTTGTCCCATTCAGAAATCTGACCTCACGGAGCACAGTGTTGCCAGCCATGTCCTTGGCTGTGTTTTAGAAAGCAGGCTGGAAGAGTTTCAGTCAGAGCATAAAACTTGCCTAGAAAATATCCTTGGAGTGAACTGGGAGCAGATGGAATAATGTACAGCAGGGCATGTGCAATGGCACCTTGAAATAAATCTCCCCTGCACACAGGACTTACAAAGCCAGGCTTTATTTATATTGGCACAGTCATTGATTTCCTCACTGCTCAACAGCCACAGGATGCTGAGGGAGAAGCCCAAAAATATCCCACCTGAAACTAAGTTTTCCAGGAATAGTTACAATAGATTGAATTATAGGGAAATTACTTTGGTAGTTTGTTGGTTTTTTGTTTTTTGGTTTTTTTAATTCTCCTACAATACCAGCTTTGAGTGTGGAAAAAATAAGCCTTTTACATCAACAGATTAATTTCTGGTAGAGACATTACCTACTCATCTGGCAGGGATGTTTTCTCTAGTTAGCTGGAAACAAAACCCACCAGCTTGGTCATGGAATCACAGGATGGTTTGGGTTGGAAGGGACCTTAAACATCTCTCATTCCAAACCCCCTGCCATGGGCAGGGACACCATCCAAGGTCCTTCTGCGTATTCACAGTATTGTTCTCAGTATTCAGACCTGAATAGTGATGAAATGCTCACTGAAGTCTTGTTTTCACCAGGGTTTGAAATTACATGATCAACCTGTTCCATTAAGTTCATTCCACGACAATTGATCCTATTTCACAATATAAACACAGCGTCCTGTATTTCTCTTGCACAAACATGTCAATGAGTCTTGAACAAGAAACTTCAAATTTCTCAAAGCACTGGCACTGTAATCTGTCCATTCTCACAGGCTTTGAGGTCTGTTGCAGGTTAGATGGGATATTGGGAAGGAATTCCTGGCTG
>JAWWEU010000493.1:0-10869 GCA_035583155.1 Acropternis orthonyx | reverse complement strand
GGGCAGCCACAGCTTCTCTGCCCAACCTGGGCCAGGGCCTGCCCACCCTCCCAGCCACCAATTCCTTCCCAATATCCAAACAGACTCTACCCTCCTCCAGCTTAAAGCCATTCCCCCTGTCCTATCTCAGCTGCCAGGGCTCACCCAAGTCCTACTCTGAGCTGGCAGATGGGGGAACAGCTTGGGTTTGCCACCATCCCAGGGAGCAGGGGGGATCCCGGCTGTCACTTGGAAAAAGCAGGAGGCAAATGATTTTCAGGAAGGAAAGTGATTTCCGAGGCAATGAGCCGGTTAATCTGTAAAGCCCTCTGCTCTGGAATTATCTCCATGGGGAAAGGGAGGCTCGGATAAGTTAAGTGGCTGCTCGAAGGTCAGGCAGTAAGTCACAGTAAACCAGGATTAAGCTCTGTGTTTCTTCCCAGCCACTGCTGTGCCACTGGAAACGCGCCCTCGGAGGGGCAGGTTCCATGGAATGCACACACTGTATTGATTTTACACTTGGAAATGGAGCTGTCAAGACCTGGTTGCCTTCCCCACATCTCTGAGCTCTCCTGCTGCTGCCACAGGACTCCACACAGTGAGGAGAAAAGCCTCGGCTGCACTGTGGATGCACGGCCAAGGAGAAAAGTCCCTCCTCATGCTTTACTCCTTCCAACATCCTGGAATAAGCCTTGTAGAAAATGGATGAAGGCAAAGGGCACTCCCAGGTCATCATCACCAGCAACAAGCACCTCCCTGCTCCCTCAAATGAAGAATCACAGAATGGTTTAGGTGAGAAGGGACTTAAAGCCCACCCATTCCCACCCCCTGCCATGGGCAGGGACACCTCCCACCAGCCCACATTGGTCCAAGCCCCGTCCAACCTGCCCTTGGGCACTCCCAGGGATCCAGGGGCAGCCACAGCTTCTCTGCCCAACCTGTGCCAGGGCCTGCCCACCCTCCCAGCCACCAATTCCTTCCCAGTATCCCATCTAACCCTTCCCCCTGGCAGTGCTCCACAAGGGGCAAATGATGGGATAGGACAGTCCCATGAAGGGCAGGGAGAGGCAGCCCCACAGGGTGTCTGCTCTCAGACAGGAGCCCCCTCCTCCTGCAGATAGGGAAAACCCACGGGAAACCCCAGGCAGGCATTTTAAACAGCCTTTAGATCACCTCACCAGCGTCCTGCCCAGTGAGGGCACAGGAATTGACTCCGGTGCCAAGGCCACATCAGCATCCAACGCGGAGCTAATCACTGCCAGCCTTCCACACATCAGGGACACGCGCTGGGGCAGCGGAGCAGAAGACACGAGCTGGAGGGAAGGGAATATGTGTGACCAAACACACTGCAAAAAATTCACCATCAGAACTTGTTATGTCTCCTCTTTCTGTTTTGCAATTCAGGGTTTGAGGCTGGGGATTTTTTTTTTTTTTAATTATTTTTAAAAATGGATTGTTCAGCTGAAACCACCGCTCTGGTGCCTGAACTGCTGCATGCAAGGGGAAGGGAATTATTTTAAGTGAGGGAATTTGTCTAAAAATCCTTGTGCTTCCCAGAAATGTGATCCCTACAGACTCGGAGGCTTTCCTGGTTTGTTTTACTTGTTGTAGCCCTAATTTTAACTGCAAGTGTAGTGATCCTCCTACGTACACCTGTATTGTTCTCTGCAAGGGGATTATGCCTTACTGGAGAAATATCCTTTCCTAAGGACCAACTTTTGTCAGCAACATAAAGGAAAAAGAAATATTTGTGAGTTCTACACCTGATGTAATTATAGTTCACAGTTTCTTTTAATTCCAGAGTAATTAAGCCAGGGGAGTGGGAGCAGGGAGCAGCATTAGCCCAGATCTGGGAATTGTCCCAGGGGAGGGATCAAAGCAGGGCAGCCCCTTCTCTCCCTCCTGTGTCCCCTCCTCACCCTCATGATGTGAGACCCCTTTCCACCAAACCATCCCCCTGAGGGAGAGATCAGCTCCAGCCCCAAAGGGTCTAAAACTGGGAGCACGTGGAAACCCCGGCCCCTTCCCCTGCTTGCAACTCATGCACATCCTCACCCAAAACAAGTTATAAACCAGGGGCTAAACAGCACCATAAATGCATAAAAGGGCCAGGTTAGAGGATTTTGAACGGCCCAGATGTACTTTAGTGTGGAAAGTTAATATCTCATAATCTCTAAATTACTGCTGTAATTGCTACCAGCCCCAATTGGAGACTCGTAATTATCCCCTCTCTGCAGCACTTCAGCTTCCACAAGGGCAGTGCTGGCAGGAAAAGCCACAAGAGAGGGGTTTGCACTGTACAGCTGCACAGAGGGCTCTGATCTGAGTCTGAGCCCGGGTCCTCCACAGCCTGCTCTCCAAAGTAATGCCTCTGGGAATATCCAGGCTTCTGGCTTTGGGCTGCTCCAGCAACTAAAGAACTTTATTATATACCCTCCCTCCCATCCCTCCTTTGTCTTTAACACATTTTTTGAGTGTTTTAATTCACGGACCAGGGTTAATTAAAGCCTAAAACCTGTTCAAGGCAGGGACTCTGCTCAGGTGAGGTCCCACCTGCAGAGCTGCCTCCAGCTCTGGAGCATCAACATCAGGATGTGGAGCTGCTGGAGCAAGTCCAGAGGAGGCCACAGAGGTGCTCTGAGGGCTGGTACCAGTCATACCCTTTTAACTGAAACTCTAAACCAAAGAATTCCCAAATCTTAATGGTCTCCATGGATAGAACATGAACATAATTCCTTAAGTGTTTCTACCTCAGGAAGCAAAAATAGTTGTAAAAACTAAAATAGGTAAGTAGAACAAGATACATGCAGAGCCAAGGAGTTCTCAGTATAGTTTAGAATAAAACTTTGCAAGCTAGACTTTAAAACTTCATTAATGCTATAAAGAGTAATCAAAAGAAAGCCTGGAGTCTATTACATAAAGATTGCATTGTTTAAATCAGCTCTGAAACCCTCAGAGCAGCACCAGCCTCTCTGCTTGGAGTGGCAGTTCCCGATCTGGTGCTCATGGGTCATTGAGCAGCTCAATTCATCACCACAGCTCATCAGGCCTCTCCATTCATCATCATTTTACAAGTCCTTTAAAGCTGAGCGCTGAGCAGAGCCCTCCCTCACCTCCCAGACCTGCCTGGGGTGGCAGGGACAGGAACAGCAGTGCCTTAACTCAGGGGCACAGCTGGGACTGAGGGGGCATTTCTCCTGTGGCAGCTTTTGGGAGGCAGCAGCTGCTGGTTTCCCTATAGACCAAAATATTCTTTAAGAAAACTCCCGATTGAAATCTTACTTTCTATTTTTTAGTGAGTAAAATTATTGTCTCTGCACTCTCCATTTCAAAGACCCCCATCATCTCCAGCCGCTTGTTCCTGCAGTTTCAGCCCCAGCACTTGAGCCCCAGTGCACCTGCAGCTGCTGCATTTTCAACCCAACAATTATCACATGGAATCATAAATCCCAGACTGGTTTGGGCTGGAACAACCTTAAAGCTCATCTCATTCCAGTCCCTGCAGGGACACCTTCCACTAGACCAGGTTGCTGAATGCCCCATCCAACCTGACCTTGATATAAAATGTTCCCTGAGCATAACTAAAGGGTAAAAGCATCTTCCTTAGGGGAGATCATTTCCAGGAGAAAGTGGGAATGAACACATCCAAAGACAGGTCCCTTTGGAGGATTTGTTATCCATCCCCCACATCTGCACTCTGGGGCTGTGGGCACTTGAGGGGACTCAGGGTCTGGATGGAGAACCCAACCATCAGGAGTTCATTCCCTCACTGGAGACACCTCCCCATGTGACCTCACCCTGGAAGGGCTGTTCTCCTCGGAAGGCAGATGTTGTTGTTCATGTCTATACTCCTACTTTACATCCTACACCACCACAGAAAGCTCCAGGACCAGAAGAGCAATTTGAGGCCCCCTGAAATGCCTTGGGTTGGAATCTCAACAGACAGACCTCCAGCTTTTCCCCCACATTGTGTTGGCATCGCAGCTGTGCCAGTGCCTGAGTCTGATCCCAGCCCGCAGGCTCAACTTCCCAGCTTGCCCTGGATCTGCTCCAGCCCTGAGGACCCGCCTGGAGCACAGCCTAGCCCTGGCATTGCCCAGCTTGGCTTTGCTCATGACCAAGCCTTGTGTAGGAAGCCACAGAACAAACACTGGCATGAAAACCCCATTAGCAGTGGGGTCCCCACTGACCCTGTTCCTCCCTTGGAGCACTAGGGGAAAACACTAAGACAGAGATAACAAACCACATGGATAGTGACAGATGATATTACACAACACACTCATATCTGCATTTTTAGCCTCTAAAACAAGCAGCTCTGTCAGGACATTTTGATTTTCAGCTTGTGATAGCACAAGAGCAAACCTGATCCTTCGGTTTTCTTATTCCCCAACTTCCATTATTCTATTATGGAAGAGTTTAATGTTAATAACTGACTGGTTTGTGTGTTTATAAAGAGATTCCCGTTTTCATCTGTAGGTGAAATCTCCCACCTCCCTCCCTCTGGCATTCTCCTTCCTTCTGCAATTCAAATGTCCTTTCAAGTTCTTCGTAATGGATTTAGTAAATGAATCAATTAGGCAGAGAAAGAACACTGAGGTACTTCTGTGGAGATGAGTATTTTATGTTTGATATCCTCAGTCAGAGCTGAGTAATTATTGCTATTTAATATTTATTTAATGTATATTATGTGCTTCTTCAGTGAGGAACTTGTGGAATAAAACACCCTTTTCTCATTTTCCCTCCAGCTACTTAATGAGGGAACCCTGAACAGCCAGATGATGGAAAAGAATAGGAAAAGATTCATTTTAAATTCAGTAGTGTTGCCACCACATCTCACGAAGGAGTGGCTGCCTCACACAGCCTTCCACTCTACGGAATCAATCCCAAGCCCTGAGGTGCTTTTGGTCTCCCTCTGATCCTTGCAGAGGAAGGAGCTGCACCCTCAGCTCTGAGGACTGGTAGTCACTGCAAGCACAGAGAATGGGATGTGTCACCTGGGCTGGCCAGGACAGCTCCTGCAGCACCTCTGACTGCCAGGACTGTCCCCTCTGCTGCCAGGAAGGGCTTTGTCACATTATGGACACAGGTTATGACAGACTCGGAAGGCTGCAGCAGCTCTGAAATGTTAGCAAGGCTTTAGAGAATCATTGAACCTCACATCAGGAAGGTCGGAAAAGCTCTCAGAGATCATCAGTCCAACTGTCCCCCAGCACTGTCAAGGCCACCACTAACCCATGTCCCCAAGTGCCACATCCACACAGCTTTTAAATCCCTCCAGAGATGGGGATCCACCCCTATCCTGGGTATCCCCTTCCAATGCCTGACAACTCTTTCCAGGGAAAAATTTCCTCAATATCCAGTCTGCCCCTGCCCTGGCCCAGCCTCAGGCCGCTCCCTCCCCTCCTGTCCCTGTTCCCTGGGAGCAGAGCCCGACCCCCCACCCCCGGCTCCCCCCTCCTGGCAGGGACTTGCAGAGCCACAAGGTCCCCCCTGAGCCTCCTTTTCTCCAGGCTCAGCCCCCCCAGCTCCCTCAGCCGCTCCTGCTGCTCCAGCCCCTTCCCCAGCTCCCTTCCCTTCCCTGCCCAGGCTGCAGCCCCCAAGGAGCCCCGAGAGCTCTGAGTACCAAACACCCAGATGCAGCTACAGAGGTGAGGAGACACAAACACCCAGCTTTCACCATTTAGTATCTGTGTCCTCTCTGTGCTGTTCCCCATCACAGCTCCCAGGCAGCCCAGCCCTCCCTCCTCCACCCAACACCAGCACAACCAGCCCGAGGGACCTCATGGGTGGCCCAGTGCTCCCACCTTGTCCCCAGGTAACCAGGCTGGCAGCTCTGCTCTGCAAAACTTCCCCTAAATCATCCATTTTCTGCTGTGCCATAGAAACCACCTCCTTACCCCTCTTTTCCAATAAGCATCTCAGTGTTGAGGGTGTTGAATTCTAAGGGTCATCCTTTCAGGTGGAAAATAGCACACGAAATCCATTTACTGCTCTGCAGGTCCATTATCAGCAGCACTAACAGGGATCTCTCCTGTACACGACAACATTCAGAAACTACCTGGGGAGAGGCTTGAACACATCCCCAATCACAAACATCGCATTCTTCTTCCTTTAGAGGCAGCTTTAAAAATTATGCTTGGGGCTGATTCATTTATTTAATTTCTGGTTAAATTTGAAAGTCTATCTTTTTGTCCCAGTCTAATGATGCTGTGAGGGAAGGCCTTGGTTATACCAAGTACACAGGTGACCACAAGCTTCACAGCTATTTAACTTCACACCACAGAATCATTTACATTGGAAAAGATCCCCAAGATCAAGTCCACCCCTTCCTGAACTGCATTCAAAACTTTAAACTGCAGTTTAGACCATAAATTAAAAATCCAAATTTTTAAAAAACATTTAACCAGTCAAAAATATTAAATTAAATTGTTATCTGGTTGAGAGGCACTTTGAATTAACAGGACTAGAAAGTTATTTTTTTAGCATCAATGTATTTTTTCCCCCCAAATTCCCAGATTTGAAAACCTTCACTTCTTATGGCACAGGGAAAATATTGAATCATTTAAAAATCAAGGGATGAACATGAGCCCTGACTCCACTGCAAAGCCTTTGAGCTATTCTGCTACAACTATCTGATGGTTTCCAGAAGAAAGGTGCTGTGAGGGACAGCACTGGTTCCCCATCACTGCAGTTTTCAATAATCTGCCCGAGGTGGCAGCTGCTTTTCCATAATCTTCCATTTTTTACAAGGGCAGACAGTGATAGGACAAGGGGGAATGGTTTTGAACTGAAAGAGCAGAGATTTCAATTAGATATTAGGGAGAAATCCTTCCCTGGGAGGGTGGGCAGGCCCTGTCCCAGGTTGGGCAGAGAAGCTGTGGCTGCCCCTGGATCCCTGGGAGTGTCCAAGGGCAGGTTGGACGGGGCTTGGAGCAGCCTGGGCTGGTGGGAGGTGTCCCTGCCCATGGCAGGGCAGGGAATGGGATAAGCTTGAAGGTCCCTTCCAACCCAAACCATCCCAGGACTCTACAAGCACCAATCCATCCCAACAGCCCAGGAAGGGGCTCTCACATGTGGCTGAGCTACACAGAGTCAGTATTTGGCTTTGCTGCTGCCTCTCCTTGATCTTTTCAGGGTATGGTAGCTCAAATGTGGTAAGTGGCCACTGAAAAGGAAAGTTTCGGGAAAAGATCTCTGTAGAGAGGTAAAATAACCTGCTCTCTCTCATCCATTAGTGGCACAAATGCAGAGGGTGCTGTGACCCACGTGGCACCTTCCACTACAAGCACCTCAAGTTCCATCCAGCGGGATTTCCAAGGCACACTCCTAACTGCAGGCAGGACACAAATCAAAATGGCATTTCAGCAGCTGGGAAGGCTTGAGAAAAGCCCAGGGGCCCCAGAGCGCCATTCTAATTCCGCTAGAAAATGTAAAGCAGCAGAAGGGAGTTCAGGTTAATTAACTCCAGGGCACGGGGTGCAGTGAGAGGGCAAGCACAGCCCAGGAAGGGCTGGCAGGAGGCACAGGGAAGGGCACAGGGAACATCAGGAGGCTCAGGCTCCAACCCACCCCCTGCCCAGGGCATGGCCTTTCACTCACACAGCCAATTCCTTGTCTGTGTGTCCCTGGAGGTGCCACATCCAGCCCCCAGCCCATCACTATTGTACTTGCAACTACAAGGAAAAAATAAAACCAAATAGAGCAGTTATTTTTGAAAACTAGCTGGTCTGGGAGAGCTGTAACTTCAAGCCTGGATTTAAACTTACTTTAATTCTCCATAGCAGTCAGCAAAAAGGCAGATAATATCTGCTATTCTTAACTGGTCTGTGATGTTCATCTGCTCATCAAACATCACTGGGGAGCCTTGGAGCACAAAAGGGAATATCAGGTCTTGCTCTGCCTAATTCCTGCTGCAGCACAGGGGCAGAGGGCACTCCCCCTGCTATCCCCCACACAGAGCCTTTGGAGAGAGCCAGGATGGACTATCAGAGTGTACAAAATGCTTGGTGTTTTGAATTCCTATTCCATAGGGGTTCCAAGCACCTCTTCAGGCAACAGCGACCCCTGCACAGCAATTCTGGAGCAGCAGCAGTGCTCCGGCCCCTCTCCTGTTTGTGCATTCCCAGCAGGGCTCCAAACAAGCTGGGAAATCAATACAGGGCTGGCTCTGCTCTGACACTGGGCTGTGCAGCAGCATCCTAAAAACAGGGAAGAAAGGGAAAAAGGAATAGCTGAATACTGTTCTTGGACACATTACAGGTGTGTTTTGTGCCCTGGAAATGGGAGACTCCTGAACCTGCTCTCTCCATCCCAGCGTGGCTGGCTGAGGAATAGCAATACAGTGAATCACATGGATTAAAAGGGTCCTCAAAGCCCACCCAGTGCCACCCCCTGCCATGGGCAGGGACACCTCCTACCAGCCCAGGCTGCTCCAAGCCCCATCCAGCCTGGCCGGGGACACTCCCAGGGATCCAGGGGCAGCCACAGCTCCTCTGGGCAACATACTTTGCTTGCCACAGAAGTGCCATGGATCACAGAGTGAAAAGAATCATAGAATCCTGGATTAGTTTTGGTTGGAAAGGACCTTAAGGACCATCTCCTTCCACCCCCACCATGGGCAGGGACACCTTCCTGTAGAAATTTAAGGTGAAGAAATTGGCACCTTCTAAAAACTCTGAAGAGCAGTGACTTGGTTTAAAATACAGCTGATCTTGGGCCGGAGGGCACTGCCAAAGCAGATCAGCAGGAGTGGCGTTTCTGGTGACAATCCCTCTCCTTGAGCTGCACCCCGCCACTGCCACGTGCCACAAGAATCCCACCAGGAGCAGAGGGAAGGCTGGGCAGCAGCTCCCTGGTGTCCTGTGGGCTCAGGAGGAGCCTGAGCTGTCACTAAGCACACCCATCAATCTCTCCCGGACCCACCAGCTTTGCTTCAGAACTGTCACTTCCCCATTCCCCAGCCGGGACTGCTCCCGGACACCAATGTCAGGAAAATTTACAACAAAGCAAGAACATTATTCCTCCTTTAGAAAATGCAGAGGGCTCAGAAAGGCAAAGTGAAACTCAGCAAAAAAACCCCACAAACCCAAATACTAGAAAAGTTAGTTTAGAAAGGAGCCTAATCCCCCCCTCCCCTCTTCTTTGATCCACCCGATCAGCAGAGCTGTGCAGGATCTCCCCTCACCCCCCATGATCTCAATGACTTCTAGCTCACAAAACCAGCAAGGAGCAGAAATGTTTCCTGCCGAATCCTCAGTAGATTGGAAGGGACCTTAAAGCTCCTCCAGTGTCACCCCCTGCCATGGGAAGGGGCACCTCCCACCAGCCCAGGGTGCTCCAACCTGGCCTTGGACACTTGCAGAGATGGAGCCTGGAATAATAAAGCAGCTGTTTAAAGACAGTTCAAAAGAGTCTCTTCGCCAAGAAACCAGCAGGATAAGCAGGGAAGAGAATGGAAATATAAAAATATGTACAAACCCATGAATCCTGAGGAATTTTGACAGGAGTACATACCTGAAAAACCCCTGCCAGCAGAGACAGTGTGCTTGTTTATGAAAATTCGTTAGGGATCTTGAAAACCAGATTCATTACTATGCAACAAAAAAAAAAAAAAAAAAAAAAAACAATTGTCAGCAAGACAAAAAACAGAATTACTGTGGATTTTTCATAAGTATTTGAAAAGGGAGAACTGTGTCCATAGCAGGTGGAAGCAATTTATCCTTCCTCCATTGCCGAGGAGGCTGCTCAAAACCACCAATGAACATAAAGTGATTTAAAACTGAGAGGAAATAACAGAACAAAAAATGGAATAGCAGGAAAATCAGAAGGACAAAGAAAAATTCCCACCTACCACTATTTTAAAAGGATGGAAAGGATTGTCTAGGAAAATGCAGTTTCTTGCCATCCTGAGTAAAATTGATCCCAGTAACTGAAAGGGTAAAAACAAATACATTGAATAACACAGTGAATGGCATTAAATGTTAGTTTGGGGGAGCCACTTACAGCCAAATAATGCAACCACTGTTTTGAGGGAAGGTGGTTACACCTTCGGGTGACACATGAAACAGCACTGACATAATACCCTCCAGATGTGGGTCAATACCACGCAGCTTCTTAACTAAGAAAGCAGGAAAAAAAACCAAATCAATACCCTGGTCTTTAAACAATTAACCACAGTCTCAGTGATTGGAGACACACAGAGCAATCCTGGCCCCGCAGGAACTGATGGGCAGCTCTGGGGGCTGAGAGGTTTGATCGAGGCCTTGGGGGAAAATAGAAAATCAGTGCTGATCAGATTTGCAGAGCACAACAGAATGGCAGAGATGGAGAATAAGGAAAGCTGACTTCACTAATGCAATTCAGTGGGAATCTCATAAAAACCATCCCTGCCCACGGCAGGCGGTTGGACTACATGACCTTTAAAGGTCCCTTCCAACCCAAACCACTCTCTGATTTTGAGACAATCAAGTAAGATTCCTTCCACCACTTTTAAACCTCTGGCCAGTTTTCTGGGAATAAAAAGCATACATCAGAGAAAAAGTATTTTTAAAATTGTTTTCAATAAAAATGAGAAATTGCTCCCAGAAATCCTATTATTTGCAGCAGTAAAGACCTCATAATGGTGGTGTTGGCACTGTGATTTAAAGACTGGGGAAGGGCAGAGTTTGGGAAGGTGCAGCCGTTACTGAGGGGAGCTTTGCTATGAATGATGATCACTGGAAAGGGAAATGGGGAGTTCATAGAAAGGACACCCACTGGGAAAGGAGACAATTCCTGAGCTACAAAAGATGAGAACAGGGATACCTTCCACTGCCCCAGGCTGCTCCAAGCCCCGTCCAACCTGGCCTGGGACACTCCCAGGGATCCAGGGGCAGCCACAGCTTCTCTGCC
>JAWWEU010000492.1:0-10877 GCA_035583155.1 Acropternis orthonyx | reverse complement strand
GGAGTCTGCTGGAAAAGCTGGGAGTCTGCTGGGAGAGTTGGGAGTCTGCTGGAAAAGCTGGGAGTCTGCTGGGAGAGCTGAGGGTCTGCTGGAAAAGCTGGGAGTCTGCTGGGAAAGCTGAGGGGTCAGCAGGAAAACTTCAGGATTGACAGGGAAACCTGGGGGTCTGCAGGGAAACCTGAGGCTTTGCAGTAAACCCAAGGGTCTGCAGGAAGACCCACCTGGAAACTGAGGGTCTGCAGGAAAACTTGGGAATCCGCCCCAAAATCCAGGGCTGTGTTTCGAAACCTGAGGGTCCACAGGGAGACCCGAGGGTCGGCAGGGAAAAGCTGAGTGTCTGGGGCAAAACTGGGGGGGTCTGCCCCGAAACTGTGGATTATCTGCGGGATAATCCAAGGGTTGCTGGAAAACCTGAGGCTCCACAGGAGGACCTGGAGGGCCTGCAGGAAAATCTCAGGGGTTTGTCCCAAAACTCGAGGGGCTGTGGGATAAGCCGGGGGGGCTGCCCCGTAAACCAGGGATCCGCTGGAAAACCTGGGAAAGAGCTGAGGGTCTGCAGGAAGGACCCAGGAGTCTGCGCCAAACCTCTTCGGGTTTGCTCTGCCCCCCAAATTCCCGGGGGTCTGCCTTGTCCAGGGGGGGGTTCCGGGTGCCAGCCTCGGGAAGGGGCTGGTTTCCCCTAATTTTAAGGCAGTTTTGCCTTTGCCTCAGCCGGCTTTTCTCTTGTAATCTTCTCATTTCCTGGCAGTTTTCTCTCTCTGTGCTGCTCGGTGTGTGGGGGGGGTTCAGTTTGTACGTAAGACAAGCTCTATTGAAAATAAAGTTATATCCTGTCTGTGGTCTACCACCTTCTGCTCACCCCCAGCTCTGCGGGGGTTCACTCAATGTGTCTAGAGGGCTTCTGAAAAATCCAATTAATTATTAATTTTCTCTCTCTTTCTCTCAAACTTTCCACTTTTCTCCCTGCTTTTGTGCGAAGAGTGGGGAAAAGGAGGCGCTGGCGGTTTGCTGTAGGTAAAATGTTGGCAGTCTGAGTGTTTAGGAGCAACCTGACTGCACGAATTTTTTATCATCTGGGAGCAAATTCCAAACAGGAAAATAAGTGTAAGGGAAGGAAAAGCTGCTCTATTTGCTTTAACTTAAGAAAAAGTTTTTCTTTAAATGTAACTCCTAAAAAACTTAGAGATCAGTGGTAGAAGTATTTATTTGAACTTGCTGAGTGCAAAGCACCAGTAAGTGCCAAGAAAATGTGTGAAATACTTCAGTATTTTTCATTACCGTTCCAAGCACAAACTTCTAAGAGAGAAAACTTGTATTTTTTTAGTGGACAGTTCTCTTTCAAGCTGTAGGTTTGATTTGATTTTTTTCTCATCTCAGTGGTACAGAAAACTCTTTTCTTCAGGTTTTCTCAAGCGTTTAATGGCACATCTTACCTGAACGTGAGTGCAGCCCTGCCCAGGCACTGCCTGAACCTTCCAGAGGGTGAATCAGATGATGTTTCCACAGGGATGGAGCCGAAATTCCCCTTGTTTGTGCCACTGGTCCCTAAATCCCGCTGTGTGATGGGCAGTACCTGGAGCAGGCAGGCTGTTCCCTCTTTCCCACTTGGCTTCCCTTCGTTCCCGCTGCCAGGAGCGATTCCAGAGGGTCCTGCAGGACTGGACTTGTCTATAAGCAGCGAGCCGGGGACTGGAGAGAGCAAAGTGTGGGCTCAGAAAGTCCCCAGGTGCTTTGCCTTTGGGAGCTGCTGGCAGTGTGGATTATTAGTTTCCATGCAGAGTTAATGGTCCTGTTTCCATCGTGAGGGGCTGTGGGAGAGGCAGAACTGGAGTGTTAAACCTTCTTCAAGCTGCACAGACCCAGAGGGCTCTGGGGAGTTTGAGGTGGGACCTCGACAAGGGCCCAAGGGGAGCCACCCCTCTGCACCCCGATGGTTTCAGCCTCAACCTGGGGACTCCAAGGAGTCTCTGGAGAGAGCAGTGGGTGTTGTCCCAGCTTCCCAGAGGCAGGTAGGGAATTTGAACAGGAACTGTGGAGATTTGTTCATAGAATCCCAGGATGGTTTGGCTTGGAAGGGACCTCAAGTTGTCCAAGGGCAGGCTGGAGCACCCTGGGACGGTGGGAGGTGTCGCTGCCCATGGCAGGGGGTGGCACTGGGTGGGCTTCGAGGTCTCTGCCAAGCCAGGCCAGGCTGGGATCCTCTAAACCAGCTCTGTGGCACCTTCCCTAGGGAAAAGCTTCAGGGATATGTGGGGAGAGCATTCCCCTGCCCTGGCTGTGCAGGACCCAGGGGGTCCCTCTCTCTGCCCCCTCTCTGGGGGCTCACTCGGGGTCTCGGTTCGCACTTTCTGGTGTGCACCCAGAAATACCAAAGGCTGTTGCAGGCAAAGAACAACGAGGGAAGGCTCACTATAAAAATACCCCTTTTGCTGACTAATTCCCTTTTTCTTTGGAGCAGGGGGCTGTGATGGTTTTGGAGTCCTTTCCAGTGTGGTTAATATTCCAGATGGGAAAGCTGAAGGCGTTGGAGCTGCCACAGCTCAGCTCCAGGTGGGCTGAGGGTGTCTCCAGAGACCAGCAGTCTTACCTGTTGGGTTGGTTTCCTACAGGGGTTACTTTCAGAACAGGATAATAAATATTTTTCCCCAAGAAAAGAAATCCTGTTGACCAAACCCATCCACCTGTCTCGAGCAGAGGAGGGAAAAAAAAGCTCAAAAATGAGTGTGGAGGGGAGGACAAGGTCACCTGTGTGGCTGTTCCTCCCTGGCTTCTCCCCCGAGCTCAGGGTGGAATCACTGTCTGAATATTTAAGGAAATCCAAAGACCTGACAGTGTTTTGGAGCATCTTGTACCCATTTCCATCTAAATTATATCCCTGGAAAAAGAATCTCTCCCACGGGCAGGACTTGGAATTAACACAGAATCTCTTCCACATCCACACTTTTACTACTTTTAATGACACAGAGGCTGGTTGGGAAGGAAAGTCCTTGGAAAACACAAATTCCTGAGGACAGGCCCATGGATGTGCTGTCACCAGGTCCTTGTGTTGGCCACGGCTCCAGCTCAGCATTCCTTGGGAATAATCGGTGTCAGTTCCAGGGTGGGATCCTGGAAGGACCCCTGCAGCCACTGCCTTTGCTGCCTCCCCCAGCTCCCAGTGGTATCCTCAGGATTTCCCCATCTTTTACTGGTTTTGCAGCTTTTTTTCTGAGCCAGAAAACTCCCATCTTCTAATCCACCACTTGTGGAGTGTCTTCAGCTTATGGAACTGAACCCACAGGTAACACCTGGAAGGTCCAAGGAGGCTGGGAAAAAAGTCAGTAGTTGGTGAAAACCATCAGGGACGTGGTGTCAGAGGGGGAACACACTTGGCACCGGGGCTGAACTCCGGGAGCGTCCTTCCTAGCTGTTAAATTTCACCCTTTTCCCTGTAATTCCTCATGAGTGACAAAGGTTTATATCTTGAATTTAGACACAAGGATCCCCAAGGCCCATCAGAGCCCAAATCCAGCTGCCTGGATCATCCCTGTGCAGCCACCCAACAATGGATTTATGTAACTGGAATAGCTGGGGAAGTGAGAAACTTCCTTCCTCTAAGGATACAATGCCAAGGATGTCAAACCCCCCGAGATGATAAGGATTGGGCTGTCCTTTCCCTGCTCCTTATTAACCAGCTCTGATGAGCCCACACAGTTCCATGGAGTTCTCAGTTCCATGGGCATCCTTGCAGGCCTGGAGCAGGGATGGAGGAGCAGCCTCCTCCTCCTCCTCCTCCTCCCAGGGAAACAAAGGGTGCCCCAGCTTTGGGTGCCATCCCTGGGATTTTGCCATGAGCCATCCCTTGGAAGGGTCTTCCCTCCCTCTCTTCTCAGCAGAAATGTTTGGATCCATGGCCCAGGACGGATTTCAGGTTGGAAAAGAGCTTCCCAAAGTCTCCCTGTGGGCACAACTAAAGCTGGTTCTCTCCTTCTCTCTTCCCATTCCCAGGAGGCAGCCTGTATTCCTGACATAAACACCAGGGAAAACCTGGAATTTGGGAATCCTAATGAAATGTAAGGTTATTTTGGAAGGAGGAACCCCCTAATCTTGGTCTCCCACCAGAAACTCCACCGGAATTCTGAGAGGGTGGTCTCAGCACTGGGATTTAGAGTTCAGGACGTCTCGAAACTCCAAGCAAGGAGCAGCAGTTGCTTCAGGAATACATTTCCCTTGAAATCTGCGTGGAAAAAAATCACCACCAAAGTAATGAGTGATCCCATCAATCCTAAATTTAGACATGAATCTAATTTCTCAGCCAGGAAAGCAGGTTATGGAATGACCTAGTATGGAGCTGTTGGGGGAAGAGAGACAACCTGAGGGATCTGGAGTTGGAATTAGCGGGGGATTACGGGAAAAGACCAGCATTTTTATGTGCTGATGATAAACAGAAGGAACAATGCTAATAAAAGAGGCTGCGAGGAAACGGGGCAGAGAGTCTCCTAATCCTCATAAAACCAGTTTCCAAAACACAGGGAACACCAACAAACTCCAGTTGGGTTCACTTGGATCAGGAAAACCCGGCTGTGCTTTCCCAGACCTTTGGCTTCGGTGCCTCAGTGGGACTTCAAAGCTCCGTTGTCTCTTCCAAATGCCCAGCCAGCTCCTTGGGAATTCCAGGGCGCCAAGGACTGGGAATATCCCTGAATAATTCAGCCTTTCCTGACAGGAGGTGCAGGAACGGCTGGGCCTGCACAGGGGCCAAGTCACAACCCGTTGGATTATCCCAGGGAAGGGATGCCATGGAATGAGGAGTTCCCTTGGGATGCAACACCAGTGCTGATCCCTGGCAAACCCAGGAGCAACTGGGCATTCCTGCCCCAGCCCCAGGGGAAAGGCTCAGTTTTGAAGGGATATTGGGAGTTTTATTTCGTTCTCTGTGTGCGTTTGGCTCCGCGTCCCTACTTTGTCTGCCTTTGGTTGGAGTCCCTTTTAAACCAGAACTGTACCGAGTTCATTTCTTCTCCCTTGGAGATTCCTACGTTTGATTTCTTTGAAATCCTCCCTCCAAGGCTCCCTCCCTCCCTCCCTCCAGGACCTTGATGTTGGTCCTGGAGATTATCAGTGTGCTGAGATTAACCACAGGCTGAAATTTAACCCCCTGCTCGATGCTCTTGTCCATCCCCCACATCAGTGCCACTCTTTGGGGTCAGAAGGGCTTTCCTTTCTGTTGGAAAAAAAAAAACCCAACTAATTCAGTTAAAAACGATTTTCTGCACAACCAGCCTCGGTGTTTGGACGTGGGAAGGGTTGGAGCAACAGGGATAATGCTCTCGATACTTAGGGAAAGCCAAAGGAGGGTCTTGCACCATTTTCATCTCAGTTACAGCATCTTCCACAGGCAGGACTTGGAGTTAATGCAGGAGCTGTTCCGTCCGCTCCTTCTCTCTCGGTTCCCTCATCCTTGAGGACCTTTAGCCAGGCTTTGTGGGTCCCACCACAGGGCAGGGCTGCTGGCGTGGCATCCCCACGCACAGACACCCGGCCGGGCCACGCTCCGCTCTCGCCCCGGGGAGTCTGGGCAGGAGAAACCCCTGGGAATGGCTCGCATCCAGCTCTGCAATTCAGGTGGAGTCCCTCAGGCTGCGGCTGGGGAAGACATTCCCGATTCCCCGTGAATCCCGGGCTTTGTAGGGATTCGGCCCTGCCTCCAACTGAGCTTTGCTGGGCCCAGTTTGGCAACTGGGGAACCCCGAGAGCTGATTAATAACGAGGGCTAATTAACAGCCCCGAGTCAGGAGCGACCTCCTGCCATTCCCAAGGCCCTCTGGCAGATAAACACAAATCCTGCTGGAAAAGGGCTTGGAAGCCTTTCGGTTTTCCTGTTTGAGAACCTGAAAAACGCCCCGCTCGGCCGAGCAGCACAAGTTGGTTGTTAAACCCCAGATTTTGGGGCCAATTCCAGGGACAGAGCAGGGGCTCAGCTGGGACATCACCAGCGTTGTCAGACTTTTAGACCTGCTTCACCCTGAGAAACGAAGCCTTTCAGCCCAAACTGCTCCTGTTTTGCTAGAAAATGGGGTGATTCCGAACAGAGCCCATGTTTGTATTTTGCCCCCCATCCCTGCTCAGTTGGAGGCAGAAAAGACCAAAACACTCCCCGATGGAGGGAGCGTGGGGCACGTTTTACTTCTGTTTAATCCCAGTAACTCTCTGCTCCTCCCTCTGCTGTTTGGGGTTCCAGGGCATGGACACAGAGAGCGGCGTGAGTGAATAATTTGAATATTTTTTTTTACTCGGGAGCCAACAGAAAAAGTCAGACAGGGGTGAAAGCGTTACTGCCCTCGGGAAAGCAATTCAGTCTTAAAGATCCATGTTTCAGTGGCACAGAGCAAGGTGCAGAATCCCTGGTGCTGAGCATCCCCCAGGAAAAGGATTCCAAGGTGTTCCTTGCCTGTTCTGGAACAGGAAGAGACTCCTGGAGCCTTGTGTGGTGCCCTGAGTGATAACGACAGCGAGGGCTCCTGGTTTCCTTTGGGATGGGGCAGCTAAAAATAGGCCTGGGGGGGTGTTGGATTCTTGGGAATATTCTGTGATTTGAAGAAGCAGCCGGAGGGACCCCGAGGGGTCTCTGTGTGTGTGTGTGTGCGTGTTTGTGCCACTTCAACCTCACCAAACCAAACAGCACAGCAACTCTGGGCTGGGGGGGAGGGGAGAGGGGCGGGGAGGGGGGGGTTGTACAACTGGTTAATTCTGCTTTTAATCAGGGTCAGGTCCTGATGAGCCACGTGAGGAGAGGTGCTTGTTTACAGCCGTTGCCCCTGCAGGAACGGCTCTGACCCGCTGTGTGCCCGCACAGCAAGCCTGCCCCAGGCCGGGGGGTGGGGGGCAGCCTGGGGGGCTCCAAGCCCCGCGTTTTGGGGGGGCTCACAAGCCCTCTGGCAGATCTTTGAATTTAAACAGCCCCTGCTGGGTGAACTTTGCTCTCTCTCCCGCTTCCGAGCACAATCGATAGTCCATGGAACGCTCGTGGAACTGGAGCAAAGCTCCCAATAAAATCCTCTTCCAGCCACAAAAGTGGTTACTGGAGACGGGGCCCCGGAATATCACCCCAAAGCTGCTGCCTCCCCACTCCAGCTGTCACCTCGGGCTCTTTTATTTCTGTTCCACGAAGATTGAATTTCTATTTCGGGCCATTCCCCCCTCGCTTTTAGCTCCTGGGATTTTTGACACTTCCCAATCCCACATCCCGCTTTGCCGCAGGAAAAGGTTGCCGTGGAAGTGTTGCTCCCTGTGGGTGGGAGGTGGGCACGGGCCGGGTGACACAGTGACCCTGAGGCTTCTCGAAGAGCATCACTTTTCCCTCTCGTCCTATTCCTGAATCACTCAGCAGAAATTCCAGCTGGTGGGAGCTGCAGGTGGCACTTGCAGGAGAACAGTTTGGACAGAAGACAAGGACAGGACCATCCCTTGGTGTGGAGACTATGGAATTCCTTTCATTCCTGGCATAAGCCACCTTAACATTGTATTCAGAGGATTTTTTCCCCCCTAAGGACATGGTTGGCTAATTCCAAACTCCTACCCAGCCATGTGAGTATCACAGAGAATCCCAGGATTGCTGAGGTTGGAAAAGGCCTCCGGGATGATCCACCCTGTGCCTGACCCCCACCCTGTCCCCCAGCCCAGAGCACTGAGAGCCACATCCCCAGTCCTTCCTCGGACACCTCCAGGGCTGGGCACTCCAAACCTCCCTGGGCAGCCCCTTCCAGGGCCCGACCACCCTTCCCAGGGGGAGATTCCTCCTGGCAAAAACACCTTCCCAGGGATTTGCAGCGTTGGGAGCGAGGGGGAACGCAGCAGGTGCTAGAGCTGTCCCAGCTCCCCGTTTCTTGGTCCTCTGGCCCGTCACACCACTCGGGAGCCGCGTCTCTGCCTTTGCCAAGACACTTGTGGAGCTCCAGAACCCGTTTGTCCTGTTCGTTCCCCCAGCATTCCCAGGCTCCTGCGGCTCCTGGGAATGGGGGCCAAGGCCACCAGATCTGCCTCCAGCTTTGCTTCTTGCCCTTCTCTGGGATGTGCATCAAGGAGAGGCTTCGTCTCCTTTCCTGTTCTTCCTTTAGGGAGAGTTTTGCCTGAATTTTCGGGGATTTCTTTTCCTCACCTCCCGATCCCAAATTCCGCTCTCGCCGCCACCAAATTCACCTCGTGGGGTGTGTTGTGCTGTGTTGGGGGGTTATTTGGTGCAATGTAGTATTAAAATCTACAGGAAGGATGGGTTTGATCCATATTATTTATGGACTTTGTGTTCAGAAGAGCAACTTCATTAGCTGGACTTCGTGGCTCTGGGAAAATTTGTGATGAGATGTTTGACTTTGCCACAGAACTGAGGCCACAGAACATCAACCTGGGGCTGCAAAATGAACATTTAGGGAGTTTATGGCACATTCCTGAAGGAAAATCGGGCCCAAGTGAGCACCGGGGGCACTTTGTGGGTCGCACCCGAATAAAAATGGATCCAAACAAACAGTGGGGCGGAAGGAACCGCCCACAGGGCTCCAGGGAATGCCCTCCTGGAATGTCACCTTAGTGACACACCCCGGGGGGGAGTGCCACCTTCCATAGGGAGTTCCAGCCTTCCCTCTCCCGCTGGGCTCCGCTCTGGGCTTAATTGGGCAGCTTTAATTAAGGCCCAGGCGGGAGGGGCTGAGGTAACACTGGGGTAACTCTGCCCTGGTGCTGCTTTTCCACCCCTGGAGGTGCCCAAGGAGTGACTGGAGGTGGCTCTCGGTGCCCTGGGCTGGGGCACAGGGTGGATCCTGGAGGGCTTTTCCAACCCCAGTGATCCCGGGATTTTGTGACTCTTGTGCATCACCCGAGCCAGAACAAGGAGAAGCTTTGCGGAACTTGCTGACAGAGAACAGCCCCTCCGATTCTCAACAACTGGGCTCTAATTTAAACACATTTAATTGGGATGAAAATCCAATCAGTGATAGAAGCGTTTGCCTGCTTTGATGAAGTCCAGAGTCCCAAAGAGGAGGATATTCAGGATGGAGGTGCACAGGGCCTGGGCCGTGAGGATTTCGGGTGCCGTTCCTAGGACGGGTCTAGTGGAATGAGATGAGCTTTAAGGTCCTTCCAACCCAAACCATCCCGGGATTCTGTTCCAGCTGGGCTCAGGAATTCTGTAACCAGACTTTAGCAAACACTCTCCCAACCTGGCACAGATGTTGGGATGTTAAAGCAGGGATCAGATACATCGTTTATTAATTACTGCCTGATGTCTGGTTTGGCTGTTGGACCAAAGTAGTCTCAGCTTTGTTTTTCCTGAACCCAAGATACTCAGAGAA
The DNA here is from genome assembly GCA_035583155.1 of Acropternis orthonyx. Taxonomy (NCBI): domain Eukaryota; kingdom Metazoa; phylum Chordata; class Aves; order Passeriformes; family Rhinocryptidae; genus Acropternis; species Acropternis orthonyx. The sequence goes on along the minus strand of JAWWEU010000492.1, from coordinate 1,554 downwards.
TTCCACCCGAAATCCCAGCTCTTTCGAACTCCAGCTGGATTTTGCCTGGGGAAGGAATGGGGGGAGCTTTGTGGTTTGCTCCCAGTGGGAAATGGGTGACCCTTCCCTGTGCTTGGAGAGGCACCTGTGGCTTTGGACAGGGGTTTTCCGGGATTTTTAATGTCAGAAGGATGTGCTGACTGGGAGGGAGAGGGTCACACAGCGGGGGTGTCGCTGTTGGAATTCCTTCGGGCTGGAATGTGGGGTAGAACAAGGGGATGCAACCCCCAAAGAGGCAGAGGAGAATCCCTGTCTTTCCACAGGATGTAAAAATTAACTGTCAGCCTCAGAACTGCGTCATAAAATCCAAAAAAGCCCAACCCCATCGCTAATTATTCTCCTTCTAATCACTATAAATGTCACTCGGGAGTGCATTGGAAGCCCAGCTCTGGTGGGATGGTGCTTTGGGGGGAATTCCTTCCCTAATTCCTGGTGACATCCCTGCTGTTTGTCCCTTCCTGCTTCAACTTTCACCAGACACGTCTGAAGTGGGACCGTGGAGCCCAAAGTTTCGTCCTCAGGGAGGAAGAAGGGCCTGGAATGGGGTGGGAATTACTAACCTGGGCTAAGGGAAGGTCTTGTCGCCAGGGTGGGGATTTGGGAGCCGAGAGCCCCCGTGCTAAAAATAACCCCCAATTCCAAAATTGGGGAAAAGGGGTGCTCTGATTTAAAAAAAAAGAAAATCCTACAGTTCGGGTCCTTTGGTAGCTTGTCAAGGTTTATTTCTGTATTGGCCTTGCTTAGGCAGGTTGGAGCTGTGAGGGTGTGTGAGACACCAAAGGAGTAGGAGAGTGAGGGGAAAAACGGGAGTCACTTGGAGAACCACGCCAGATGCACGGGTGATGAAGGGATGGGGGAACGACAGTGTAACATCATTATTAGTAACAGTAACAAGAATAATAATAACGATCAGAATTTCTGCGATTGATCCGGGCTGGAATAACTCCCATTCCGGACTTGGGACCGGGGCGAAGGGGCGATGTGACCGGGCAGGGGGGGAGCGGCGGGAGCGCCCCCCAAACCGCCCTTCCCTTTCCCATGCCGGGGGCCGGGAATGCGGCCGGGGGCAGGATTTTAAGGCGGGGTGTGTGTGTGTGTGTGTGTGTATATTTCAGTGGGAAATCGCTGTTGGGCGAGCGCGTCCCGAGCGCGTCCCTCTCCCCGCGCCGAGGCCGCGGCGCTCCGAGCGGCTCCTCCGCCCCGGTACCGGGCTAGGGTGCGCCCCCGGGGGCCAAGCCGGCCCTCGGGATCCCGCTGGATCCCGCTGGATGGCGGTGGATCCCGCTGGATGGCGGTGGATCCGGGTGGATCCCGGCGCGCCCCCCCGCGATGGGCCCGGCGCGGCCGCTCCACGTGGCCCCCGGCGGGACCCGCGCCCCGCGGCTCAGCCAATCAGCGGCCGCCTGACATCCGTGCGCGACCCCCGCGGCCAATGGCGCCCCGCGACACAAACCCGCTGCCGGCGGCGCGCGGGGGAGCCCAAACCGGGCCGGGGGGGGGGGGGGGTCTTTGCGG
>JAWWEU010000491.1:0-10921 GCA_035583155.1 Acropternis orthonyx | reverse complement strand
CCCCGTCCAACCTGCCCTTGGACACTCCCAGGGATCCAGGGGCAGCCACAGCTTCTCTGCCCAACCTGTGCCAGGGACTGCCCACCCTCCCAGACAGCAATTCCTTCCCAATACCCCATCTAACCCCCTGGAGTGGGAAGGCATTCCCCTTGTCCCATCACTCCAGGCCCCTGTAAATAGTCTCTCTCCATCTTTCTTGTAGCTCCTTCAGGTCCCGGAAGGCAACGATTAGGTGACCCCAAAGCACAGTTCCTACAGGCACAGATACTTCAAGCACAGCTACTACAAGCACAATTAATACAATCACAATTAGTACAATCACAGTTGTTACAAGCACAGTTCCTGCAATCACAGATACTGCAATCACAGTTACTGCAATCACAGTCCCTATAATCACAGCCCCTACAATCACAGTCCCTACAGTTCCCATTCATGTTCCCAAGGCGGGCTGTGGCTGCAGTGGCTGTCCCAGTGAGAGCTGCTGTGATTCCAGAGCAACTCCTGTGCTGCAGATGATTTCCAGAGAATTAGTCTGACTCTTCTTCCAGTGCTGTACAGGAGTCACCAGCAGTAAGCTGGATGGATGTGAGGGGATTATTGGAATGCAAACGTGTTGACAGGGAGGTGGCCCTTTCTCCTGCTGGCTACTCTCATGTGGTGGCTTGTAATGTTTGACTTGGCTTCCCTGAGCAAGCCCAAATCCCACTGTCCCCATCCATGGAGTCAGAGAGAGAAGATCTGGAAAAGACTGATCAGATCATTTTGTCTGTTCACCCCTGGCCTACAGAAAGCTGTTCCCTACTCCCTGTTCCCCCAGGTCTCCTTCTGGATGACTCAAGTCCAAGGGCTTCCACTGCTGCCCCTCACAAAGCTCCGCAAGTCAAGGCACTTTTCCTTGTGCCTGGTTTCCATTATTGATTTCACTGTGACTGATTTCCTTTCTGAAGTGGTTTGTTTCTCTGCTCTTGTCCTTTCCTAAGATTCCTTTTTAGGCAGAGCACTCAGATTTCTGGGAGGGATATCAGGACACCTTCCAGTCCACTCTCTGCTCCCATTCTCCCTGGATGCTTGGTAGCTGTGCCTCCAGCATCCTCCTAAAGGTTGGAGATGCCAACTTTCCATCCAATAACCTGTGCTTTGCACCATTCATTTTGGGAAGGTGAAACTATTGGCCAACCTAAATTTCCATTCAGCCTTTGGACATAAGTTATTTCCTTTCTCCATGCGTTTTCTGACACCTTTCATTTGGCTTCTTCCTTGGACTCATTTGAGCTTTTCTTCTAAGTCATCTCTCTTATCATCCTCCTCATGCTCCAAGTGGACTCTCCAGTTCATCCATATGTCTCTTGCAGTGGATTAGCCAAAGCTGACTGGAGCAAACTTCCACTGGGAGGAAATATTCCTGCTGGTACAACTCACTGCAACACTAATCCCATATATACAACAGCAGGAATTTCTTGCTCCCTGCTCAGTCTGTAATCCATCACCGCTCCCTCCGAAGACCTGAGACCCACAGCCACCCTCCAGCTGACTTTCATCCAGGCAATGAATCTTCCTCAAATGTAGCCCTCAAATGTGATTTCTTTAACTATCATCTGCTTTTTACATCGAGGTTTTTACTGCTCTGGCTACAAACATGGGCCAGGAGAGTCACAACTGTGGACTCACAGATTTCCCTGGGTCAACTAAAGAAACCGCTGTGTGTCAAAATGAGCTGAGCAACCAAGTCCCTGTGGAGGGGTGATATTCCAGGCACAACATCCTCATCATCACCAGCTTGGCTTCCCTCTCTCTGGGTGGGTTTTGCCATGAAAATGTTAATACTTTGCATTTGGGCTCCTGTGTGTTCCACCCATCACTTAGAAATGGTTCATTTCCTACAAGGAATCTCCTTGACTGAGAAAAAACGACATATCCATAGGGAAAAATGTTCTCCACTTTAAAATATTAGGCTGGACACAGGAAATATCCAAGCGTGGGCAGGGAAAAGATGGAGCGACTCCCAAGTAAGAGTAGGGGTTTGCATGAAGTCACACAGGGCAAAATGTAGATTCATGGAATGGTTTGGGTATGAAAGGACCTTAAAGACCACCCAATTCCAACGCCCTGCTGTGGGCAGGGATGCTGCTCAGCAGCCCAGGTTGCTCAGCCTGGCCTTGGACACTTCCAGGGATGGGGCAGGCACAGCCTCTCCAGGCCAGGCTGGGAACTGGCCTGGCAGGGTGAGTTTTAAGTGTTGCTGCTGGTGAAGCCCCAGGAGGAGAAATGACCATGGTCTGACTTGTGCATTCCCAAGAGGAACATGAAAAACTGCCAGCTTCCAAGGGAAACACCATTTTCCTCTCAGCCAGAGCCCTCCCAGGTGCCAGAGCTCCCCCTGCACCACCTCCACGTCCTGCTGCTCCGGAGCCATCCCAGCCAACATCCCAGCAGCCAGAGGGTCACAGAGCCGCCGAGCATCCTCCCTCCCCTGTCCCAGCCCCCAGATCTGGTGCAGCCAAACCCCCAAATCTGGTGCAGCCAGATCCCCAAAGGTGGTGCAGCCAAACCCTCAAATCTGGGGCAGCCAGACCCCCAAATGTGGTGCAGCCAGACCCCCAAATCTCAGAGCCAGCCCCACTCCTCCCCTGTCCCAACCCCACTCTGCCAAGATGTTTGTGCGCTTTCAGCCCAGCAAATAGTTCCCCTGCCTTCCAGAGGACATCACCAAGTTAAAAACAGATGGAGATGGCTTTTCACCCCCCTTTTTTTTTCCACTCATGATTCAGAGGGCCAGGAACAGCGTCCTGGCCCTGGCTCAGGCCCAGCATATCCTGTTGAGTCACGGCTGATGTCTGAGCACTAATCTTAACACATGTGGATGGGCTTGTTAGGACTTGTCATCCAGCCCTGGCTACCAAAATATCCTCCTGCTTGACCTGCCCTGGGAATTACACAACCCAAGCTTATGTGGGCACACACAGAAGCGTGTGAGTGAGGTTTGGAGAGGGCAAAAGGGTAAGGATGGGATGCACAAGTGGCTGCAGCTGGAGATCCAACAGCCCGAGGAGGCTGCAAAACACATGGGTTAGTTTTTATCCTCTCGCCTGACCCCATTAGGTTTCAACATTCCCAGCTCAAGGGGTTTTTCCGCAGGATTTTGGAGCAGGCTGCTTTCTGCCACTGGGTGATACTGTGTGCCCACGAACAGGACTGGGGAAAGCTGGACACGGCAACCAGTTAAAGCCCACCCGATGCTGGCAGGGTGTTTAAGTGTGGGACAAGTGGTCCTTAACCTTCAGCCGTGTTGTTTGAGGGGCCTGGAAAGCTCCCCAGTGACAGCCCAAACCCACACACAGCTACCCGAGCCTCTCTCCGGCAAGACCTCCCGCTCCTTTGGGAAGCGAACAATATCCCATGAACGTTTCCTGCCTCTCCCCCCAGTGCAGGACCAAAGATCCCACATTTCAACCTGATGCTGTGGGAGATGCACAGATAAGCAGCCAAGCAGGGGAATGAATTGATGAGATGGGATGGGATGGGGGCTCCCACTGTAAAATTTCCCTCCCTGCTCCCAAAGCCCCCAGATGGAGGATTTCTCTTGGCCTGGGCTATAAAGATAAAGCACATTTGCAAATGCAGCTCCGGATCGGAGTTCAAACAGTCCCAACGTTCAGGAATGTTCTGATTTGTGGGTTTGGTTCAAGTCCACATCAAACTTTAATTCCAAAGACGAGGAGAGATTGCTCTGCAGATAAGAGGCCATGGGCTGGTGGGTCCAGGGCTTTCCACTTTGGGGCAGGAGCTGAACTCTCCCAAGCAGAGCTTCCCTTTCATATGCAAAGCTCCAGAACACTTAGCACTTGGAAATTTTTTCCTGGTGAAACACTGGGAGATTTGCCATTGACTTCAGTGGAGCTTGGATTGCCTCCTAAACGTTTAATCCTCCAGATGGGGGAAGTATTTCTCCTACTTTTTTTGCACATGGGGGGGAAATGGGAGGGAATCACGTTGGAGCTGCTCACCAAGGCCAAAGCACGGGCAAGGCGAGCTCCCAAATTTCCTGGGGCTGAACCCCGTGCTTGGACCTTGTGCCGCAGCTTTCCTGGAGAATGGGATGCCGGAGGCCACACACGGAGTGGGTGTTCCTATTCCTACACTCTGCTCCCTGTTTTCCTGGACCCAGGAGGACAAACTCTGCCTCCTGTGCCTTCTTCCACCACAACCTTTATCCAGGGGGCAATCCCACCCTCGGGAATGGCAGCGGCAGAGCCTGGACACAAAACATGTCCCCAGACTCCTTCTCCAGGTAAGCCTTTTCCCATTTTTTCCCAGCTGAAACACAAAGTTGGAGCACACTGGGATTAAATCAGGCCCATCCTGGACAGGAATAAAGATCCAAAGTGCCTTTTTTCTGTCAAAACTCTAAGATGGTGTGTCAGATTCCAAAGTTGTTTTGTGGTGGCCCTGGGTGCTCCCTGTCTTCTAATATCAAAATATATCACATTATATTATCTATTGATATAATAGATAACATACTATATAATAATATAATTTATAATATAATGTTCCATAACCTCTGAAGGTGCCCAATATCTGTTCCACCCACCAGGAGAGGCTGGAAGAATTATCAGTATGAGCACTGCAGGCAAGGAGTGAGCAAGGTGGGATGAATCCATAGCCTGGAAAAAGGGATCTTCATAAAACCCAGCCCTTCTCTGGCGTCTTGGGAGAGAAGGACAGCCCTGGCAGGGCAATCCCTGGATTTTCATGTCTTCTTTAGCCCCATTTGCAGTAGGAGATCATGGAATAATTTAGGGTGGAAGGGATCTTGGAAGATCATCTAGTCCAACCCCCTGCAGTGAGCAGGGACAACCCCCCCAAATCTGTCTAAAATACTATAAAAAGGAGCCTCTGGGATACTTGGATATTGGATTTGGGATACCACAGCTATTTGAAAGCAGGGAGGAGAAAGGTCTTGTGGATCAGGCTTTGTCCTAACCTCACTCCATGAAATTTATGGGATCAAAAGCAGCTTGTGCAGTTTAACAAGAACATAATGACTGACCCCTGGGACTCCCTTTGATCCCTCAGTAATGAGGTTTCCCTGGATCCTGGTGGGAGCTGCAGCCCCAAAACAGGGACCTGAATACACTAGGAAGGGCAGATAAGCACAGAAGGACCAGGGGGAGTGATGGATGTCTGATAAATCCTTCAATTTCCCGTGCCTCAGTTTCCCGAACTGTGAGCAGGGAATGACGAAATCATCTGGAAACGGTTTGGAGACACAGAGATGGAAAAAAAAAAAAAAAAAGGTGTTGCTTGTTGCTAATTTTAGCCCAAGGGCTCGTCTGCTCCGGAGCACAAGCGGACAAAGGAGCGAGGCCCCGGGCCAGGAAAACCCTTCCAACAGCACTCCAGGGCTGGAGCCTCTCAAAGAAAACTTGGGAATGACTGCGCCCAGGGGGAATGAACAGGCTCCTGGCCCTCAGCCTGGAGGGAAAGGCAGGAAGGCAGAGGGACAGGTGAGAAAACCGGGAAAACACCCAGAGCTGCCCAGGGATGGGAGAGCTGAGAGGAGGAAAAAATGCAAGGAGAACATCAGCCGGGGTGTGGGGGTGGGTGGGTCGGGTTCTGCTCCCAGGGAACAGGGACAGGGGAGAGGGAACGGCCTCAGGTTGGGCCAGGGGAGGTTTAAATTGGATATCGGGGAAAATTCCTTCGTGGAAAAGGTTGTAAAGTATTGTCACAGCTGCCCAGGGAGGTTTGGAGTCCCCATCCCTGAAGGAGTTCAAAAGTCATGTGGATGTGGCACTTGGGGACATGGCCAGGGGTGGGGATGGTTTGACTGGATGTTCTCAGAGGGCTTTTCCAGCCTTAAGGATTCTGTGATTCTAAGGACTTTCAATTATGGAATGGTTTGGGTGGGAAGGACCTCAAAGCCCACCCATTCCCAACCCCTGCCATGGGCAGGGACACCTCCCACCAGCCCAGGGTGCTCCAAGCCCCATCCAACCTGGCCTTGGACATTCCCAGGGATCCAGGGGCAGCCACAGCTTCTCTGGGAATTCCATTCCAGTCCCTCACCACCCTCATGAGAACTTTTTGCTAATATCTCATCCAAACCTGCACTCTTTCCAGAGTTGTTCCTGGTATGTGGTTTTAAGGCTCCCAGCTGATGTAACTCCATAATTAATATACAAGATATTAACATTTATTAGTATAAAACACACAATCAATATAAAATCACAATTCAAATATATAAAACAATTTCTATAAATATAAAATATTAATATAGAACATAAAAGATCAATAATTAACATAAAATTAAAATATAAAATAATCTAATTAAATGTAACATCTTTCAATCTTTGGAACTTTTTTTTTTCCTTTTCAAAAATTCCTCTTGGAAAATTTTGGTGCTGAATTATCGACTTTGAAAAGTTTCCTTAAAAGTTTGTTTTGCTTGAAATTGCCCAGATTTGTTTCACTGAGAGAACTTGAAACCAGTTTGTGCCAGAGCTGACCCAGAGCACAGCCTGGGGTGGATGTTCTGCTTTAAAGAAGAAAATACCCAGTGGCACTGAAAATGGGCTTTGAGTTCCCAGACTGAGGGGAGTGAGGGAAGAATATTCCAGGAATGGGGTAAAAAGTGAAATGCATGGAATTTTTCTGAACCTTTCCACAAAAAAGGCACAAAATCAGGCCAAACAAGGGATGAAATCAGGCTAAGCCAGGCCTGGGGAGCACGGCATTGCTCATGGTCCAGTTTAGACATCCTTCCTTCAAATTCACCCTTTCCAAGGAATTGGAGCTTTTTTAAGTGGAATATCAAAATGGATTGGGATCTTTCAGCCCTAACTTTGAAGGTGGTTCAGCTTGGAGCAGGAAAACAGGCTGGGACACTCCAGTGGTGATTCCCAACACTGATTATTCCCAGATTTCCAAATGACAGATGATGCAGCTCTGAAAACTCTCCATGTTATAGTATGTGTGTGCCAGGGGAGGGGACGCTTTGGGTTGGAGGGGACGCTTTGGGTTGGAGGGGACACTTGGGGCTGGAGGGGACACTTGGAACTGCAGGAGACACTCTGAACTGGAGGAGAGGACTCTTTCCTGGCCAAATGGCTGTTAGCCCTGATATGAAACCACTCCGAGCCTGGACAGAAACTCACGGAGCAAATTTATGGACTTCTGTGTTTTAAGCAAGGCCTGTGTTTTCAGGAGGTGGCTTTGAGTCACACAGAGGTGACAGAGGCAGGATGAAGTCACGGTTTGGTCTTGTTTGGAAGAGAGATCCACTGGGGCTCAGTGCTGCTCTGGTGTCCTGGTTTTTCTCTATCCTGGCCACAGAGCCAGATCCGAGTCTAAAATATTCCAAACTGGCCATTGGTTGGAGAAGAGGAACCCCAAACACACCAAGACATGAAGTTAACTCACAAGGAGAATCAGTTTAACACCATCAAAGCTTATTTAGAAAAGTGTTCCGCAAATCTGGCCACTGTCACTTTATATTCCTTTATATCCCTTTATCACTGGTTTATCACTCCATGATCCCTGTGGGTCCCTTCCAGGTCAGGATATTCCCTGACCCCTGCCATGTCATTGTGAACTCCCAGGCCTCTGCCAGGCCCCTCACATTTATCCCTCTTTCTTCTTGGTCCTGAGAGAACCAAGCGATGATGTTCCACCCAACGTTCTCTGCTGGTTTTGTTCCAGGACTGAGAGGAGGAGGGAGGAGACATGGACACTGCTGGAATAAAACACCAGGGAAAGGAAATGAACCAAGAAAGGAATAAAAAACCCTACATTCTTATTTAAAAAATTAAGTGTAATCTCATCTGCTGAGTGATTCCTATGGTGAAGTATTATGAGCCATTTGTGATCCCATCGACAGGAAAACATCCGGACTAATCCCAGGTCTTCGTGTGAGGCAGGAATGAAGTGTAATTTGCTGGGAATTACAATGATCCAACCAAGGAATTTCAGCTGAAATTCAATTGAAAAGCCCAGGGAAGCTGTGGCTGCCCCTGGATCCCTGGAAGTGTCCAAGGGCAGGTTGGATGGGGTTTGGAGCACCCTGGACTAGTGGGAGGTGTCCCTGCCCATGGCAGGGGGTGGCACTGGGTGGGCTTTGAGGTCCTTCCCAACCCAAACCATTCCATGATTCTCAATCACTTCACCTTTCCAGGGCCAGGTTTCCTTGTCTGAACAAAAAGTGATTGATTATTAGGGAAACAACATGTTTTGTTTTGAACCGGGACCTCCTGCCCTGCAAGAAATTCTCTTCTGGTGAAGTTTCAACTTTTGCTCCCTCTGTGTGAGAGATTCCCCAGAAATATGCTCCACATGCAAATATTTAACTTTTTCATGGAAAAAAAGCAAGGAAATATGTTGGCTTGGAGCTGTGCTTCGGAGGAAAACAGCGTGTTTTGACATTTCTGAATCAGCCAGTTTTGTTTTGCTTCGTTGAACCAAACTGAAAGTTTGCACTTCGGCTTAATCCAGGCTGAGCCGAGTTCTGCAAAACAGGCTCTTGGATGACTTTTCCTTACAAGTCAAGGGACACACAGGGGGCAAAAAAGCCCCAGAGCAAATCCAGCCTCGTTCTGCCTCCAGCAAAACAAATTCTGTGGGTTGGGTTTGCTCAGCTGATTCTGAAGGCAGGGGAGGGGTGGCTGATAAAGGGACACTTATTCCAGTTCCATTGTCCATGGAGGGGGAAAGAAGTTAAATTCCTTTCAGCCGAGTCATGGATTCACAGGATGGTTTGGGTTGGAAGGGACCTTAAAGCTCATCCCAAGGGCAGGGACACCTTCCACCAGCCCAGGTTGCTCCAAGCCCCGTCCAACCTGGCCTTGGACACTTCCAGGTACTGAGGAAATGCATCAATGGTCAATACCAGAAGGAGAATGAGAAGGAACCATCAAAGATGGATGACTGAGAGGAATGGGCTTCTACAGAAGATCATTCAAAAAACCAGGGAGCACATTCTTGGTCCATGTGATGACTGGGAGCAAAAGGAAGAGTGGAACAAGTGGACACTGCTGCCCTCCCCAGCAAAATGATCTAATTCCAAGCATTAAGGCCTGGCTGCCGTCACAGCTTGGGCACTCCCAGCTTTCCAGAGGGTGGGACGCCGTGGCTGGATTTCAGTGTGGAATGTCCCCTGTCCTGAAGGGAAGGAGAGGAGTATCCCAGAGTGGGTTGGTGGAGTCCCCATCCCTGTTCCAAAAGGCGTGGATGTGGCACTTGAGGACCTGGTTTAGTGGTTTGGATTGATGGTTCAGCTTGATGATCTTAAAGGCCTTTTCCAACCTTAAGGAACGCAGGATTCCATAAAGCATCATTCCTGCTGCATGGAAAGGTTGGATAGTCCTGTGTGTGGTTCTGACCAAACAGAGGCCACATGGGGTGAAAATGTTCATGGGGCATCTCAGGAAAGTGCTACTGGAAAAGCAGCACCTAAACAAGAGGGAATATAACAGTGGGAGCTGGGAATGTCCCACAGGACACCTTGGATCACTCCAGTGCAGCCTGTGTGGGTCTCACAGTCCACAGGGCACCTGGATCTGAGCCTTCACCCTTCCCTCCTTTCTTCTCCTTGGCTTTGGCTCTTTTCCTGGGATCTCTTAACTTCCAGCCACCTTTATCCTCTGGATGTAGAGTAGAAAGGCTACACTGGAATAAAAATTCCTTCTAGAATCCCAAACTGAAGTAATGACCATGCTGGGAAAGCACAGAATCATGGAATGGTTTGGGTTGGAGAAACCTTAAGGATCATCTTGTTCCCATGGGCAGGGACACCTCCCACCAGCCCAGGTTGCTCCAAGCCCTGTCCAGCCTGGCCTTGGACACTTCCAGGGATCCAGGGGCAGCCACAGCTTTAGTGGGACAGTTTTTGATGGCCTTCAACACCGTCCTTATCCCTTGGATCAGTGTCAGATCTTACCCCTTTTCCCACCACTAATTCCTGTGGGATGCAGATATGTTATAGATATTTCTATTTTACAGTTATTTTTATGTTCTCGCTGCGTGTTTCTGTGTTGCCAGAGCACAGCTGGCCACAAAAACATCTATTCCACAAAGTATTTATTTCCTTGGATTTTAGAAGGGGTGCTGAGATCCTCAGAGTCCTAAACATTCCCTGCAATCCAGCAGGAAGGGAGGGGGGGTCTTTCTACAGGATCTCAGTGCTATTCCAAGGCACTCCCCCCACTCTCAGGTGGGATTTTAATGCTCCAAATATCCATATAAACACAAGATGGTTATCTGGGAGGAACGAGCCGAAAAGAAAGGAGGAAGCTTTCAGTGGGACTGTCAGGAAACGTCTCTCAATGGGCAGACAAACTGTCAGGCTGCAAAGGAGCCTCCGGGGGCCGAGAGGGATTTTTCCCCTCATGACTCATGTTTTGTTCAACTGGACAAAGTCAACAAGGTACAGGAGGGGAGGGCTGGTAACGGGAGTCATGGATTTGGGAGGGTCTTGGCAGTGGATGGACCATCCATCCTGCCAATTTGATAATGTGTTGGCAGCCAGGACGAGTTCAAGCCCCTCAGAGTTGGTCTTGTGTAACCCCCTAATCCAAGGGAAAGGTGTAAATCCCAGTGACTGGGAATGGTTCTGGTTTCAGGAGTTGATCTGAGGATTGCAAGGACATGGGACACACCTCACATTGAAGGTTGGATGGATAAAGGAAAATCTCCTTTATATGTGAGCTCTTTTAATTTTTTTTCCTCCAATAAAAAGCATGAAATGCAAATTAACTTGTGTGTTTGGCACTGGTGAGGCCACACCACGAGGGTTGTGTTCCCTCAATTCAGGAAGGACATGGAGGGGCCAGAGCATGTGCAGGGAAGGGAATGGAGCTGGGGAAGGGTCTGGAGCAGCAGGAGGGGCTGAGGGAGCTGGGGGGGCTCAGCCTGGAGAAAAGGAGGCTCA
>JAWWEU010000490.1:0-10924 GCA_035583155.1 Acropternis orthonyx | reverse complement strand
CCCCCCCCCCCCCCCCCCCCCCCGCCGCGCCCAAGGAGGTGGTGGGTTCCCCACCCATGGGGGTGTCCAAGGAACGGCTGGTCGTGGCACTCAGGGACAAGGTGAGGATCAAAGGTGGAGTTTGATGACCTTGGAAGTCTTTTCCAACCTAAATGACTCTGTGATTTAAAGTCTGTGCTTTGTTTTAAATGCAACTGGGAAAAATAAGACAAAAAATGGAAAGTGGTGGAAAACAGAGCTTGACTTTCAAGTCAAGGGGGTCTCTTGTGTGAAGCAACTCACTCTTGAAGCACTTACTCCTTAAATATCCACCTCTGATGTATCAGCTGGAAGTCAGAGGGCATTTAGTCTGCATAACTTTATTCTCTATGGTGTATGCCCAACATCTCACAATAAAACCTCTACTGCATCAAACTATTTCCTTTCTAATTTGTGTGGGTTTGCCTCTCCATCCCTTTCCACCCCTGGCTCGGAGCTGAAAATCCCCAGCCACGGAAAGACAAGCTCTGCTTCCAACCTGGGCTGGGAACAAGTACCCAGCTCCCCACAAAGGATCCCAAAACAGCTCCCAGAAAAGCTGAGGCAGCTGTGGGATGACAAACACAGGGAATGCAGAAGTCCCAGGCACTGGAATTGTCAGGGCAGAGCTCCAACCCCACACATCTCTGTGTGCAGCACGCCGAGCTGCTCACAAATTGAGGTGTTACGACCCCATCCACCACTAAATCCCACTTAAACTTTCCCTAAATCATTCCTTGTGCGTTTCTCACTTGCATCCCAACAATCCCTCGTGCTCCATCGTGTGGCCAATGGATTCAGGGAGCAGGAAAAAGCCCCGGGCAGAGACACATTCCCAGAGCTGAGAGTTCCACACAAAACTCTCCCAGGCTCTGCAGGACCCCCAAACACCCCATAACGAGCAGCATCAGAACAAGACACAGCAGGAATTGTAAATTTTGAAGGGAGTTAATTTTTTTTTTCTCTCACATGACGCCTTGAAAATTATATTTCCAACGATGTCACTCGTGGCAAGGTTAGGGAGGCTCCAGAGCTCCAGATTCTGTTTGATTCACGGAGCAAGGAAGAGTCTTTTAAAAGAGCAAAGGGTTTGAAGTAAAAAACAGAGTAAATGTGAAAAAAATATTAGAGAAATTGGAAACAGCAGCTCTGAGGTGGCACAACTTCCCTGGAGCCAGAGGAGGGGAGGATGACCTACACCTGATCCTACAAGGAGACAAGGAATGAAGTTGTGCTCCCCACCAAGCAGCCAAAGGGCAAATCCCTCACGTGGCCAGAGGAGGGTGAAGCTGTTTGGTGATACCCAAAGGGCAGCTGTGCCATTCCCTCTCCTGGCTGCTGCGGAATCCTGGAGGTTGGAAAAGCCCTCCAAGGTCACCAAGTCCAACCTGTGCCCCATCCCCACCTTGGCACTCAGTGTTCCTGGACACCTCGGGGGGTGGGGACTCCCCCACCTCCCTGGGCAGACCCTTCCAAAGCCTCACCACCCTTTCCACAAAGAAATTCCTCCTCATGTCCCACCTCACCCTCCCCTGGCACAGCCTCACCCCCTTTGCCCTGGGCCTGTCCCTCTTCCCTGGGAGCAGAGCCTGACCCCCTCCCAGCTTCAACCTCCTTCCAGGGAATTTTAGAGCCAGAAGGTCCCCTCTGAGTCTCCTTTTCTCCAGGATGAGCCCCCCCAGCTCCCTCAGGACTTCTCCATTCCCTTCTCCTGCTGCTCCAGCCCCATTCCCATCTCTGGACACACTCCAGCCCCTCAATGTCTCTCTGGCCATGAGTGGCCCAGAACTTGAGACAGGATCAAGGTGTGACCTCACCAGTGCCCAGCAGAGTGAAGTTACAGCAGCAACATGAACCTGAGACCCTTTCTGCTTCTTCCTTCATGATTTTTCACCCTCACCTTCATGTCATGAGGCTTTAGGGGGTCACAGGGAGCCACTACCGTGTTCATCTGGAGAATTTCTCTTTTTAAGAGGCTCCCTGCCTCAGTTCATCGCCTCTACATCATTCAGCCAACTCAGCCGAGCTCCACCACTCCTGGAACAAAAGCATTGCAGCAAAACTCGCTGTGATTTGCATTTCAATGTGTCTGTGCAGCACAGCGTGTCTGCTCTTTCAATAAGCTGGGCGGCAACCGCCACGTTTTTATTATTCCTAATTAAAAAACAAAGAGGCTGAGAAATTAGAAAGGCGTTTAGAGTGTCTCTGCCATTCAGAAACCTCTATGCAGCCTTCGGGACTGTCTGCAGAGGCAGACACATGAACCAAGGTGGTTAAAGTGAAAATAATGTGTGGTCTAGTCGGGCCAGCCCAGGGAATATTAGGTCAGAGCTGTGCTGGAAGCAGGTCCAGCAGCGAGGCCAACCTTCCCTGGGGAGCTGCACCATCACCAGCCCCACCCTGGGGGTTTGTAGCTGAAAACAAGCAGCAGCTCGGTAAATTAATGCAAAATTTGCCCTTGAAAATGTTCTGTGAGGTCTCCAGTATTGCCCAGAGAAGGTGTGGACAGCCTGGACGTGTCCAAGGACAGGCTGGACGGGGTTTGGAACAAGCTGGGACAGTGGAAGGTGTTCCTGGCGATGGCAGGGAGTGGAATGGGATGAGCTTTAAGGTCCCTTCCAATCCAAACCACTCCAGGTTCCGTGTGCTGGGTTAGGTTGGGTATCAGGAAGAAATTCCTCCCTGTGAGGGTGGGCAGCCCCTGGCACAGGTTGCCCATCCCTGGAAGTGTCCGAAGTCACGCTGGACAGAGCTTGCAACAACCTGAAATAGTGGGACGTGTCCCTGTCCATGGATCAGAGCTGGGTGATCTTTAAGATCCCATCCAGCCCAAACCATTCCCTGGTCTTGGAGCTCCATCCTGTGGCAGAGCAGCTGCTGAGCCGCAGGAATTTGGTCTCTCCACCCTCCCCATCCCCGGCTGTTTGTAATTAGGTGACGCGTAACAACAGCTCAACCAGCTTGCAATTAGCTGGTGGATAACGAGCTCAGCTGATCCCCAGCCCAGATAGCGCTGTGGGTGCAGCCCTGGCAGGAGGAGACGGGCAGAGGAGCTCCTGGCACACCCGTGGAAGGGTTGGTGTTCCCCAGCTCGTTCTTGGAGGGCTCAACCCCCTCATTCCGGTCGCTAAAAGAGGCAACATTTCACCGCAGTTGTGTCGGTTTTCCCCCTTAGCTCGGAAAGGAGAGTCTGGGGCGTTGCACGAGGTGGTTTGGGGAGTTAAAGGGGCTGTGGGTGTGGGAAGGTGAAGCAGAGCAGGAGTGCTGAGTGTTGAAATTGCAAGTTGCTGCTCCAATGACGCCTCTGTGATAAAGTGATGTAACAGCTCTGGCCAGCATGGAGATGTGGAAAAGCAGGTCCGTGATGGTTGAGGCTCCCGTGGGGTGGTTCTGGCTTGCCCATGACTAAGTGAAGTGGTGGAGAAATGGAGTAGTAAAGCTAGTAAATGTTAATTCCAGAATTCCAGGATGGATCAGGTTGGAGAGAGATTGCTCCAGACCCCTCAACACCTCCATAGATGGACCTGCTCCATGTCTCTCTTGTCCTGAAGAGCCCGGACATCACATTACTGTGAGGAACAAAGAATTTCAGCTGCAGAGGCCAAATTCTAAATCCTCCTAACCTGTGGAAGCCCCAGACCTTGCAAGATGCCTGATCCAACTCCTTGCCATTCCTCAAGTTTCTGGGCCTTCACACTCGGCTGTCCACACCATCAGTTTGTTCCTGCTTCTCATTGCCATGTTCATATCCTGCGGGAATGTCCTCAGCAGCTGAAGGCTTGGAAAGGAGGTTCCAGAGCTGCACTTGGTTGTGGAAATCTACTCTTTTTACTGCAGGAATAAAGAAGATTTAGTGCTGTGAGAGGAGGCTGTGTTCTCCCTCTGCATCCCAACTTCCTTGAGCTCTCTCTGGGTGGTGCTGATGGGATGAGGCTGAGAAGGTGGGGAGCTGATCTCCTCACACAGCTGTGCCAAGTGTGGAATTCTGGGAGGAAAATCTGGGGGGACCCTCCCCCTGAAATGTGAGTCTTAAGGATCATAGAATCATAGAATGGCCTGGGTTGGAAGGGACCTTAAAGCCCATCCAGTGACACCCCCTGCCATGGGCAGGGACACCTTCCACTATCCCAGGTTGCTCCAACCTGGCCTTGGACACTTCCAAGGATGGAGCAGCCATGAAATAACCTGTGCCAGGGCCTGGCCACCCTCACAGGGAGGAATTTCTTCCCCATATCCCATCTAAATCCCCTCTCTGTAAGTGTGAAGCCATTCCCCCTTGTCCTGTCACTCCAGGCCCTTGGAAATAGGATAAGGAGACCTTCTTCAGATCCTTTACCCCGTGCAGAACGTCATATTTTAGATGTATCCCACAAAATAGGTCATGGCTCTACTGCCCTTTGGTGAAATCCTCCTGGAACTAACCAAGAAACACCTGTTAGTGAGGGGAAAATGCTCCAAATACCCCTAAAAACCACAATGCTCCAGAGCCACGAGGCTTCCCACTGCTCCAAATTGCCAGCTTAAACCTGGTGGTGGCTCTGGTGGCCCCCGTGTCCTAATTCAGGGCAGTTTCATGGTCTGTAAACGCTCCTTGAGGGGGTCCCCTGTGCTGGTGACATTCCTGACTCCAACTTTCCTCACCTCAGTGTCAGACCAGCTAAGCCTGACTTAGCCTCAAAGCCTTATGGGGAGTTCACAAGCATATGATAAATGAGGGGTCGGATATGACTCCTGATGATGATAATGAATGGAGCAATTAAGACTTTCCACTTGATGCCTGTAATTTGAATGCAGCTGAATAATAAGGGAAGGAAGCTGCCTCAGTGTCACAGGGGAAAACGGGGCACATGACCAACTAAAGAGCTGGGTGGGACACAAAAATAGGGAGCAATGCAGTTGGACTTGCCAGGTGAGGAGCAGCTCCCTCTTCCCGAGGAGTTTGTCCCGCACATGGCCATTGTCCCCATGGAGCCGTGGTGGACACTGAAATCAGGTTGGCCGTGACACAGTTGGTGTCCAGGTGACAAATGACATGTTTTTCAAACATGAGCCCTCCTGGCATCCCAGAAATGCTCCTGTTCCCTGACAGAGGGGAGGATGGGAAAGTGCCCACAAGTGGGCTCTGGAAAAGTCCTGAGGGTGAAGAGAAAAGGTTTGGGGCGAAGCAGGAGAAAAGAAGGACTTGCTCCAAGGTTTTGGTGCTGCAGGGAGTGAAACAAGACCAAACCACAGGGTTTTATTGCCCCTCTTTGTGGTGGATGATTTTTCCCTCCAGGGTGAACTTGAAATATTAAAATTATAGAAGAGTTTGGGTTGGAAAGGACCTTAAAGATCATCTTTAACCGTATTAATCATATTAAAGATCACATTCCAACCCCGCTGCCAAGGGCAGGGACTCTTCCCACTAGCCCAGGTTTCTGGGAGGCAGCAGAATTTCCTCCTGCCCTGCAAACAAGCTGGGAAAAAATGCCTCACAGTGCCCCTACCCAGGAACAGCTTCATCAGAGCCAAAGCACTTAGTTGCTCCCACCCAGTGCCAGCGGGTTGGGCAGTGGGCAGATGTTTCCCATGGACATCCTGTCACGTGTCCCATCTCCAGGATCGTGGATGTCTCCATGCCACAGCCCTGAGCTGGATGGATTGGACAACTCCAGCCTGAGTGTCCCATAATTGCCTTGGCAAACCAGGTTTTCCCTTATCAGGACAGGAAGTCTGGCTCAGGAGGTGATGCTTCTGTGGGCTGGGGGACCCTCCTGTGCCTCATTCCCCATCTGTGAGCAGAAGGAAATGGTCTTTCCCCCTCCCTAACGAGGTGGGGATGGTTTGGGGGCTCTCTCTGGTCACCATCTACCAACTGGGAAGTCCAGCACCAGACATAATGGGTTGATTTGACTGGAACTGGAATTACACAGGCTGATATTTGGAGGAAGGAGGTGGCTCTTCACTCCGGGATTTAAATCAGTTTAAGCCCAGGCTCTGCGTGTGAGGAAAACCAAGGCTGAGCTTTCAGAAACCGGGTGATTTGGGGTTTCCTCAGCGCTCCCCACCTGAAGTTTGTGCCTGGCTCTGTGTCACCCACCAGGGGCAGGGCAGCCGTGGCGTTGGAGGCACCACCTCGGTGCTTTCATCACCTTCCCCTTCGTGCCCCAGTCTTTGCTGCCATTACAAAATCCTCTGGTGAGGAGGCTGTGGGTGTGATAAGAGATCTGCACATCGAGTGGAGCAGGGCTCTTGCTCAATGTTGAGTTATCTTTCTCTTTGCTTTCTCTGCCTCTTGCCGCTTTCCTCTGTCAGACTCGTCTCCAGGTTGTAGTTTGTCATAAAAACTCAGATGTAGTTTCTTTTTGAAGTGTTCTTCCACTTTTTCTGAAATGTTAGACATTGAAGTTTGTTTAAAAGTAATAATTCCTGTTTGCACACATTGCTGGGACACATCCCACTGGCCCAGGTTGCTCCAAGCCCAGTCCAACCCGGCCTTGGACACTTCCAGGGATGGGGTATCCATGGAATAACCTGTGCCAGGGCCTCATCATCCTCACAGGGATGGATTTCTTCCAATATCCAACCCAAATCTCCCCTCTGTCAGTCTGAACCCATCCCCCTTGCCCTGTCACTCCAGTTCCTGATGAACAGCCCCTCTCCAGCTTCCCTGTAGCGCCTTCAAGTCCTGGAAGGTGCTCTGAGGTCTCCACACAACCTTCTCCTCTCCAGGCTGAACATTCCCAACTCTCCCAGCCTGTCTCCATACTCCCCTTACCAATTCCATGACCGTCTACCCAAACTCCACCGAACTTTTACAGGTATTAAACAGGTGCAGTTGGAAACTTTTGGGTGTCCAGGACATTTCTTTGTTGTGGCCTCTTGATTTAAAGCCAGACAAAGTTGAAGCTTTGCCCTCCCAAAGCTGCAGTGCTGAGCAGGGGTTGCTGGCCCAGGTCATCCTGTTTTATACCTCCCAAACTCCCCTTGGAGCACCAATAATTTCCCAATGAGCTTTGGAAGAATGAGGAACTGAGGTGGGGGAAAGAAGGAAGTGGAAAACAGGGTGTGCCCGTGCCTTTAATGTGTGTGGTGAAGAGCAGGGACCAAATAAAAGTGAAACTAGGAAAGGAATCTACAGCTGGACAATTGACTACTGTTCAACTGCCAAAGTTATTGGTTGTTAATTATCGGGGAAAGTTGTTCTGGTTGGGGTACACAAACCTCCTCACCACTGTGTCGACATCCCTTGGCAGAGAGAGAAAAGCCATGCCATGTGTGGAAATCAGGAGAAATGCTCCCAGGAGGAGCCTTGGCCAAGGTCACAGATGGTTTAATATCATAAAAAGAGCCAAAAGACAGTTTCTCAGTGGACAGAACCAGGGAGGGAACTGGCACTGAGAAGAGGATTCAAAGCTTTGATCCCCGAAATAGAAGCAGAACCCAAGGAGTGGAGGCAGAAGGAGCTGCAGATTAAAACTAATCCCTCATTTCCAGTTCCTGCGGCCTTGAGACACCCAGGATTAAGTGGGTAGAGAGGGAGGCTGTGCCTTGGCTGAAGAAATGGGCTGTGAGGAAAGAGGTGTGGAAAGCAAGTGAAACAGGGAAGGGGAACAGCAGTTTCTGCTCAAGACAGGTGGATCCGTGTCCTTGGGATGAGAGAACCAGAGCTGGGGGCACCACCATGAGCCCAGTGTGGCATCAATCCTGGCCACAGCCACACGTTCACCTCCTGTCTGGGTGTCTGTCAGACCCAAGTCTTGCTTCACCGAGTTGTCTGGCACCCAGGGAGAGTGGGAAGGTCTTGCTTTGGTGGCAGGGAAGAGACAAAGCTGTTCTGAGTGTTCTTCCTGCCCTTCTCAAGGACCACTGAGCCCAGCCCAAGGCTCAGAGAAGCTGGGGGGACAAGCTGTGCCCTGAGAGTTGCCCGGGCTGTGCCCAGCTCCGTGTCCACCTCGCTGGAATAAGTGTGTCCCCCCCCTCGGTGCCTCGATGTTGAGGGTGATGAACATCACAGGGAATATGTAAATTAGGCCATTTCATCAATTGCTTTGCCCAGTTAACCCACAGAGAGACAATCTGGAGCCTCAGGGAGAGATGAATTACCTCAAGGACCAGCAGATGATCCTCCATCCCACCAGCCATGCTCCTTCAGCTCCCCATCCTCACCCACCAGCCCGTGCTGTGCCAAAAGCACAGCTGGCACAGAGAATTAATCAGGAATTGATCTGAGGGGTCCAGAAACTGCCCAGATCTCCCCTGGGCTTTGGTGACAACACCACCAGCCCACCCAGTGGCCCAGAAGTGGGGCCTTCTCCTTGCAAGCAGGACGGATGTGAGGATCACACACCTCTGTGGCAACCCACACACGGGATGCAATCAGGAGGTAAACGAGCATCATGAGAGCACTTAGGGCGCTGTGGCAACCCCACCCCACCCTTCTGGTCCAGCCTGTGCTTCAGAGGCAGCTCAAACATTTGCTGCACGGGGGGTTATTTGGGGTCTCTGCACTGCATCACTCGAAGAGAGCTCTGAGCCCAAAATGCCTCTGCAATGGGAATTTTTTAGCTGGGGTTGAAGCATCAGGCAGAGATTTGGTTTGGTTTGGTTTGGTTGAAAGCTTTGGGTTCGGTCCCAGGTTTGGGACTTTTCCACTGGCACAGGTTGCTCCGAGAAGTCACGGCTGCCCCATTCCTGGAATGTTCAAGGCCAAGTTGGAGCGACCTGGTCTGGTGGGAAGTGTCCCTTTGAGGTCCCTTTGTGATCTTTGAGGTCCCTTTCAACCCAAACCATTCCATGATTCTATATCCCTCTCCCCTTTGCATGAGATGGAGGTGCAGTTCTGCTTTTTCTAATTTTCAGTCTTCAGTAGTAAAACTCCCATATTTATGCCTTGGAAGAGGGACCTTCATTAGTGGGAAGGAGCAGCAAAACACTTCTATAATTAACAGATGAAAGAGCTCAGTAAGCTCAGCCCAGACTGAGACTGGCTTTAAAGCTAATTTCATTTAATGTGAAACATAATAAATAAACTAATTAATTAATGTAATGGGAATATTCAACTTTACTGTTGAATTTCAGGAATAGGTTTTCAAATTCCCTCCTGCCCCCCCCCCTCCTTTGAGGAAGTTGCAGAGAGTGAGAAGGTCCCCCCTGTGCCTCCTTTTCTCCATGAGCCCCCCCAGCTCCCTCAGGAATTCTCCAGACCCTTCTCCTGCTGCTCCAGCTCCATTCCTTTCCCTGGACACGCTCCACCCCCTCAATGTCTATCTTGACCTGAAGGGCCCAGACCTGGACACAACACTGGAAGTTCCCTCACCAATGCCATGCTTATTCAAAACACCCAAATCCAGCCTTGTTATCCCCCGCTCCCCAACCCCTAAAATCCCAGGACTCCTCCTTTATGTGCCAGAACATGCTAAACCTCTTCCAGCCCCATCCTGACTGCCCTCGATCTCCACGGCAGAGGTAAACAGGCTGCTCTAGATATGTTAAGTATGTGCTGCAACCACAGCCCTTAATTTGGTTTTCGGATAAACACTGAATCCCTTGACATCTGTTTCCCCTGCCCTACTTCTCTCCCTGCTCCAGCCACACCACGGAGGGGCTTGGACACCCCAGAAGGATCCGGACACATCCAGTAGGAGCTGGGTGGTCTCAGGTGGGGGTTTCCAGCAAACATCACAGTGCTGTTGTAGGAAATGCTGCACCAACCTTTAGGGAAAGGCTGGGTGGGCAGGGGAGGGGATTTTTTTTTTATGTTATTTGACTTTATTTGGCTCGACCCACTTGAGTGCTCATCCATGTCCCCTCCAACAGCCAGAGTTCCTTATGCAGCATCACTTGGGAGTGGCACTGGTTGAGAGACTTCCAGAAGTTTTAATAAGAGACAGTGGGGTTTAATTGATCCCATTGAATTGACCCCATTAAATCAATATAAAACATTTAATAATAGACTTTTAGGGACTTTTACCAATGAAACTCTGCCAGTATCCTATAAAATCCTTTTCAGATGAGAGACTATTGGAGAGGGTCCCTTGTCCTCTGCCACTGGTGGAGATGTCACCTCCCTCCAGGCCATGTAGGGGGTTGGTGATGGTGAAGGGCACTGTCTGAGCCTCAGCAGTGCAAAGATGAGATAAAGCTGAGCAGTCTCATGCTCCAGGGCAGGGAAGGGGCAATGCCAGGAAGGAAGCACTTGGGTGGCACCAAGAATGGCTCGGAAATAGCAAATCACATTCCCCTTGCTTCCATCATCAACATCTGAGGAAAAGATCCTTCCAACTCTGCCCCTTCGGAGCTTGCCTGAAGCTGGAGGGTATTCTTGGAGGAACCTGCTGCTGTTCTTTGTCGTGATTCCAGTTTGGCAGAAGAAAGGCATGGAAAGTGTGAGCAAACTTTGTCCAGAATTCCCCTGTGGTAAAGGAATGAGGAGCTACAAGAGGAGAATAATTAAGAAAGCCCCTTTTATCTCTTAACCCAGGAGCAAATGTAGTAACATACTGAGTGCAGCCTGCAACAAATTAGTCTCTCTCAGCAAAAGGGATTTTCCCTGTTCTGGTGCTTCTAAAAGCTTTAAGCAGAACCTGTTGCATGTTCATCTGTTCCCAGTATTGTGCTGATTTTTTTCCCCAAATCCTCCGGTTTTTATGTCGTGTTCACTCTGCCACAAAACACAGTCAGAACATCCAACCCTCTCTCAATGCTATTCTGTGTTTAACTACCAGTGAACAGCTTTTGGACTTGCTTTAAAGCTAAAATTATCACAGAATCATAGAAAGGTTTGGGTTGGAAGGGACCTTGAAGGACATTTTGTTCCAAACCCCTTCAGGTTGCTCAGAGCTCCATCCAGCCTGGCCTTGGGCACTTCCAGGGATGGGGCAGCCACAGCTTCTCTGGGCAACCTGTGCCAGGGCCTGCCCACCCT
>JAWWEU010000489.1:0-10925 GCA_035583155.1 Acropternis orthonyx | reverse complement strand
CCAGGGCAGGGGTGGATCCCCATCCCTGGAGGGATTTCAAAGCCCTGTGGATGTGGCACTTGGGGACATGGTCAGTGGTGGCCTTGGCAGTGCTGGGGGATGGGTGGACTCGGATGATCCTAAAGGTTTTTCCAACCTCAGTGATTCCATGATTCGATGTTCACTCCACACCCATAACCTGTCACTTTTCATATGACCCAGAACACATTTCCATGGGCCGCTTGTGTCCAAGACCAAGCAAACCAGGACCAGCCATGAGGGACATGGTGGCTCTAGAGGACAACACTCCACCAGCCCTACTGGCTTTAATGAGGCACATCAAGAGGAATTGTGGCTAATCCCAGGGAATTTTACAGGCTTCGCTCCCACTAAAAGCCAGGAAAACTCAGGCAGTCAAAACTCACGATAAGAATACAAAGCTCGCTGTCATAATAATCCTATTCCTGGCAGGAATGTGGAAGGCGGGAAGATGTTTCTTGCTTCTTTTTATGGATGGGAAAGACTGTCCTTGGAATGGTGAAACAGTTTGTCCAAGTCTATAACAATCTCTGTGGCAACATGAGGTCAAACCCCTGAATTTTTACGAACACAACATCAATTCTTCAGCTGATAATTTTACCCTTGCCTCAGGATTTCACTTAAAATCAACTTGATGGAACATTCAGGGGCATAGAATTATACCTGGAATTTATCTGATTTTAATTCCATGCAGTTAAACAAGAGTAAGGCACCTACACAACCCTTAGACTATGACATTTGCTAATACAAATAATTATAATTTTATTGTCTAAGGGCACTAACTACAGTACTTCTTTCAAATTTCCAGATTATTGATGTTTACAATTTGGTCTCCTGTAACTAAAAGCCTCCAAGAGCCAACGAACATACTCCATCCTGCTTGCTATCAGGAAGCAAATCCTTTTTGGATCTGGTTTGTTTTGTTTCCAAACCAGCCAATATATTAATCCCAAAAATTCAATATTTGCTTAAGATAAAATGTTCTCCCGAGTGAAGCCAAAGCCAGAATGCTCCTGTCCTGGGAAAGCACAGGGAGAACCGGTAGGAAACAGTTCTCTTTTCCAGAGCTCTTTCTTATACTTTTGTGCCCAGTGTAATTCTATGCCTTGTTTTATCCAAGTTGTCTCTGTGGGGCTTCCTGATACAATGGAGGCTCTATGGGAAACATCCTTCCCACTGGCAACCACCAGGAGTCCGGGTGGAACAGCCCACGGTATCTTAAATCACGGAATCATGGAATGGCTGGCTTGGAAAGGACCATCAAAATCACCCTGTCCCATCCCCTGCCATGGGCAGGGACACCTTCCACTGTCCCAGGGTGCTCCAGACTGGCCTTGGACACTTCCAGGGATCCAGGGGCAGCCACAGCTTCTCTGGGCAACCTGTGACAGGGCCTTCCCACCCTCACAGCCAGGAATCCCTTCCCAATATCCCATCTAAATCTCCACGTTTTCAGTTTGAAGCCGTTCCCCCTTGTCCCACCACTCCAGACCCTTGGAAATAGTCTCTTTCCATCTTCATTGTAGGCCCTTCAGGTCCTCAAGGCCAAGTTTAGGTCACCCGAAAGCTTCTCTACTCTGGGAACAATCCCAATTTCCTTTCCTCCCAGCGGAGCTGCTCCAGCCCTCTGATCATCTTGGTGTCCCTCCAGCAGCTCCATGTCCTTCCTGTGCTGGGACCCCACAAACATCTGTATCTGGGCAACTGAATTTCTCACTAGAGCCCAAAACCCTTTATGGGTCTTAGGTGGATGGTAGAAAGGCAGGAATTTTGTTCAGCAGAGTCCAGAGGCGAATTCAGCTGCCAAAATGCAGCTCTTTCCTTTGGGGAGGGATGTGCAGCTCAGCTTTATCAGCCAGAAGTCCCTCAGCGAGGCCAGAGTTGCCCAGCCCACATGGAACCACCTGCCTGGATGTGGGTGAAAGCATCAGCTGGATCCCCCACGAGGAAATGGATCACCTCCAAAGCTCATTATTTCACATGCCCAAAGAAAACCATAACCAGGTTTCGCCCAAAACTCTCTCAGTCAAAAATTTGCCTCTTTTCATACAACACTGAAGCTCTTCACAATCAGAAATAAAAACCCTCTAAATTATCCTCTATAAAGTGAGGAAACCACTTCCACTTCAATCCCACAACAGGGCTGGGGAGGGGGGGGAGAGTTAAGTGAGTTCACCACGGCCACGTCAGGAAGGCTTTGGCAGGAGGTGCAAAACCAACTTCACTCTCTCCCTTCCCACACAGTGACCCACCCTGAGCTCCTGAAGTTCCAATCACTGGGGTCAGAAATGTGTTCTTGGATGGAGGAGCCTCATGGCTCGGGGCCACAGGCTTTACTGAGGGCATACTGTGGTTTTATTAAGGTCATACTAAGGCTTTACTAAGATCAAACTATGGTTTTATTAAGGGCATACTATGGCTTTAGTAAGATCATACTGTGGATTTATTAAGGTCATACTGAGGATTTAGTAAGGTCATACTAAGGCTTTACTAAGGTCATACTATGGTTTTATCAAGTTCATACTATGGCTTTATTAAGGTCATACTGTGGCTTTATTAAAGTCATACTATGGCTTTACTAGAGGTCCTTTCCCTCCCAGCTGCACCAAGGACAACAAAACAAGGAGTGAAATCAATTCCTACTGAGCAATACAGTGAGAACAGGAAAAAAGCAAACCAGAAGGAGACGAAATCCTGAAAACCACTGGAAGAAGGAAGGGAAGCTCCAACGGGATCCCCCCTTCCAGGCCAGGCTGGAAGCACCTTTGGGAAGCCATCCCTGCTCCTTGTGCCTCTGCCCACGGCCCTGGGTGCTCCAACAGCAGCACCAGGGAATACTTAGTCTGCTGAAGACGGGAATGTTTGGGAAAAGAGATAGGAAGGGCTGCATTCCTCCAACCCCACATCCCTCCCCACATTCCCTGGTGCCCTGCCAGGGCTCTGGAAGGAGGAGGGGTTTTGGGGGATTTTTTCCGTATTTTTCTGTTTTCTGCTCGGATCAAATGAGGAGTGTTGCTCTGATATCAGTCCCGTTAAAACTCCACTGATGGATGTGACTCACTGGGTGGGAAGGGATAAAAGTCCCTTTCTTCTTTAATCTTCCCTCTGCCTTTGCAGCATCTATTTAGACAAGAAGCTTTCCCAGACAAAGTCACTTCCCATTTTCCAGAGCCCAAGACAACAGAGTCCAGACTAAAACTGACCCCTAAAACTCACTGAAACACAGACATTCCTCTGGGAATTTAACTTTAAAATAAAAGAGGAAAAATGAAAAATTCATTTCTCCTGCCTCTGAAGAGGGGGTTATAAAAGCTTTGTCCCAGTTCCAAAGGAAGTCCAAGGCACAGGGAACTGAGGAGCCTGGACAGCCCCTCACAACAAGACCTGGAGGGGCTGGAGCATGTGCAGGGAAGGGAAGGGAGATGGGAAGGGGCTGGAGCAGCAGGAGCAGCTGAGGGATCCAGGGGGGCTCAGCCTGGAGAAAACCTTTCCCAACATTTCCAGTCCATGGCAGCAAATCCTCAGGGGTTCAGGCCCCAGGCAGTGCAGCACCAGAAGAACCACGTTATTCCCACCAGGATATGGGTGGGGACCAGCACAGGGAAAATTTCAGTGCATTTCATACCAAGCAAGTCCCAAGACATGAAAACTCAAACCACAGATGTTTGTGAATTGAACTTCTGGACTTCTGAAGCAGCAGAGAACCAGTTTGAATCATTGACAGCCTGTGCTTTTTAACAAATATTTTATTTGTATATTTTTCATTGTATATATATATATAAAAATACCATTTTTTTTTCTCAAATGCACAAGCATAACCCCCTTCCCCAAAAGGAAACAACGCACTCTGGCTAAAACTTCCCCATTTCTTTTTACTTCGCCAAGAAGAACTGAGCTAAAAACCCAACAACAGCCTGAAACCAACAGTCAGAGTTAAACTAAAACCCTAAACTCCGAGTTATTCCGAGTTAATGGGATCCATTTGTTGTGAGAAGGAGGCACTGGCATGGTTTTTTCTTTGAATGCAGGAATTAGGCAAGTGGAATTGTCAGGCATGCATGTCTGAGCTGGAATCTGGCTAACCCCAGCATTCCAGCTTTCAGGAGCTGAATTATGCATGATAAGTTTTATTTCAGTGCAGGCAGGGTCCTCTTCTCAATTCCCTCTTTTTCTTGGATTCTGGCTTTTCAGGATGCAGAGAGAGAGGCTCTATCTTGAGGAGCTTGCTGGGAAAATATAGATTATTTTTGACGTGAAGAGAAAAATTATTCTTTTCACAGAATCTGGATGAATAGTTCTATTAAAAAATATATATTATTTACTTATTGGCACAAGGGGTGAGAGGAAAATCAGTGCAGAGCCTCTTCATGGAGGCCCCTGAGATATTTCCCCTCAGACTCACAAATCGTTGCTGCTAAGTAAAGAAATCTCCACTTAACACCTCATCACCCTCCTGCTCTCCGACGTTTATGGCCAGATTCCCATTTAGTAGGGAGGGGAGAGCCCTGGGATTCCTGGGATTGCTGAAGAAAGGGGTGTTTGCAAGGAAAAGGCCAAGCTCGGGGTTCTCTGGTTCGCTGGTGGGGTTGAGTTCCTGCTCAAAGCCTTCTGGAGGAGGGCTTGGCAAGGAAATCTCTGATCTGGGAGGGAAGAAAGGGGGGAATTAGGGGACAGAGGTTGGAATTACGCAAAGAAGGTGGATCTCCTAGAACTTGGACACAAGTGGCACGAGGTGTGTTGGTGTCACTTGAGGTCACTCCCCTCCGAAGGGGTGTCATTCCACAAGGGAAAGCCACAGTCAGCTCCAAAATGACAGAGGATTTGGCTTCTTGTCTTGGAAGCTGCTGGTTTTGATGGAGTAAATCAAATTTAAACGAGCCAGGAAATCAGATTGAAATGAGCCAGACATTTGCACTGTCTAAGCCTGTCTGTCCTCTGTATCAGATTATCTGGAATAATGTTCTTTATCATTCAAATTAAAGAAGTTCTGACACAGAGAAGGAGACATTCCTTCATTTTAAATCTCTCATTTTGCCTACAATAATAGAGCGTTTCCAACTTTGGGCTCTTTATGCAACAGATTCTTTTTTCCCTTGAATTTAAACACCCTGAGGGTGAACTGGGAGTCCAGAAGCATCGGGAGCTGGATGTCTGACAGACACATGGGATGTTTGCATCATCATCAGGAGTTAAGCAAGGATGCCACCAGCTGGAAAAAGGGAAGGATTTGAGTGACAACAGATGGAAGTTGAAGTTCCATCAGAAGTTTTGAGCTTCTGATATTACTTAATCCCCACATTTTAGGATGCTCAGATGAGATATTCTCCTTTTTTTTCCCACTATTTAAACTCTCAAACAAGTCCCCAGTGCTGCTCTTGGAACTGGAGATGTCTGCAGCATGAAACCAGAGAGGGGAAAACATCTTCCAGGAGGGGAGGAAGAGTTTGGAGCTTTACATGCACATCAGGGTGCCTTGCGAAGTTTAGACACCACATCTGGAATGAGCCAGGAAGGAGTTTGTTGATTCTGGCTGGCACCTGCCTTGATCACCAGCCACAAGTTTTGTTTGTCTGTGCTCAGCTGTCTCACCAAACCATCTGGCTCTTCCTCAAGGGCATTTCATCCATCCCTTCATTCCCTTGTCCTGCTCCGACACATTGCCAACAACAGAACAAGGAATAGGCCTTAACAATTCCAGATTAACCAAACCTCACTCTTGTACAAACCAAGCACTCTCCAGCCTGTTTGCCACTTCAACAGATCCTTCAGGCATCCCAAAATTCCAAGGATCAGAAGGAAACCCTGCTAAGCAAAGGGTCACTACCCAGCCCAGTGTCACAGAGCTCTGTTTGGCCCGTTGCAATCAGTGAGTAATTAAAAACTGTCCCCACAGAGCTCATGCAGTCAAGGCAACAGAAACACCAGCTCTTCACACGTGTCTGGGAATAATTCATGTAATATTTCTTTTTGTATGTATTCTTTTTTTAGTTTTCCCATATTTAATGGAAACACTTGAGTATTTTCATCTCAACAAACACCATTACTGACAAAGCCAGAAGGTTTTATACAAAGGGCTTTATACAAAGATCTATAAATCCCTCCTGAGATCAAGCAGGTAATCCTTGGGCAACTCCAATGTTGCAGTGACTCTTGGGGATGTTCCTGTGCCAGGCCAGGAGTTGGACTCTGATCCTTCTGGGTCTCTCCCAACTCTGCATGTTCTGTGATTCTGTGGTTCTGGTTTTCTTGCACAGCTCATGATGCATCTCCACTGGCATCATCCTGACTTTGTTTGATCCATGGATATGGTTGGAGAGGCCTTAACCAGAACCCCATGGCTCAACCTGGTTTTACGTAGGGTCAACATCCCACCCATACGTTTCAATGTGCAGAGATTTTCACCAAATAATTAAGGTTTGAAAAGCCCTTCAAGATCATCAAGTCCAGCCTTTGACCAACCACCACCACACCCAAGGAAACACATCACGAAGTGCCACGTCTACTCATTTTTTGAACACTTCCCTTCCCTCCACCACGTCCCAGGACAGCCTGTTCTGATGCTCAACCACTTCTGCAGTGAAGAAACTTCTCCCAATATCCTGAACCTCCCTTGGTACAACTTGAGGCCATTTTGCCCCATACAGGGCAAAATATTCCCAGAATATTCCCAGAAAAGCTCCATGGCATGAATATCCCTTTACAGAAACTTCTGGGTGTTTTGGTCCTGTTGGTGCCCAGATCTTCTGGGAGAGAGGGGAGTTATTAATAACCCTTGTGATCACTAAAAGCAAGATTTTGGGCTAGCTGTTGGGCTAGTTGGGCTAGTTGTTGACTTGGATCCTGTGGAGCCCCTCTCTGCTTTCAGATGTCCCTAAAGCATGAGAAGAAAACACTCCAGGGCATTGCTGTCTCTGGATACAAGATTTAGTCCTGCCCAAGATTTTACCCTGCCCAAGATTTTGTCCTTCCCAAGTTTTTGCCCTGTCCAAGATTTTGTCCTGTCTGGGGTTTAGTCCTGCCCAAGCTTTGCCTCAGAAAAGCCTCCTATTATGAACCAGTTCATTGGAATATGAGGGGAAAACAAGGAGACCCCTGTAAGGATATTATTCTTGGGCAAATATTTGTAAACCGTCCGAGTGTTTGTGGCTTTCCACAGCTGGAAATCACAGATGGCTTCCCTCACGCTCCAAGTGTTGGGACGAGAGGGGGAAGGGGCTGCATTTGAAGCATCCAACCCTTTCACTATCCCTCCATCCCTTCCTCCCTTCCTGACATTCCGTTCCTTATTTCCCTCATTTTCAAAAGAGGGGAGAAGTGAGTTTATAGGATATTTTATTCCCCATCCCTGTGTTTAATCCCTTTGGTTTGTCACAACCTGTGTGCCTACCCATCTATCCATAATATTTTTCCCACTTCACCCAGTTACTCCCCCCCACTTTGTCCCCTCTCCCTGTGACAGTCACACACATGGATGAGCCCGGCGGCTGCTCCACAGACGGGAAAACACATTCCCGTGCACATTCCAGCTCCTTCTGCCCCTCACACCACCAGAGGGATGAAACCCTCTCTGATTCCCTGATAACCCCAGCACCGGGAGCAGAATATTCACTTCTTTACGGTCTTAAAAGCCAGAAATATAATTTTGCAGCTGGTTTTCCTGGGATTCTGACCTAAAGGGAGTGGAATGCAGATGCCTTCGGGGGCTGGTGCCTGAAATGATTCCTTGATCTCCGGTTCTGTACCTTTGATCCCGAACCCCAGTTATCCACCTCAGTGCCTTCCCAGCAATGGATGACGTTCATTTCCTAAATTCCCTCCTGGAGAATTGTGGAATTAGGCAGATTCTTGTTAGTCTTTGATCACCTTTGGGGGAGGAGCCAGAGCCCAACCTTGAATCTCCTTTTATTGCAATATAAGCCTGGTTGTCTGAATCCACAGTGGCTCTCCCGAGGGAATTCCCCACCAAAGGACACCAGCAAGGGAATTGGTTTTATTGCATCCGCACTTGGGAATAAAATCAGGGCTTTTGGGGGGCTCAGTGTGTGTTTCTTCATGTGGTCTGAGAATTGTGTCCCTGTGAATCATGGGGAACATTATCCCTATTTCCTGCCTGTGATGATGAAGAGACAGGGCTCCGGCAAAACTTTTGGAAGGATATCCATGAATTTTGCACGCTCAGCTCACGGAGATTCCATCTCCATGTCAGCAGAAATGCTGCCCATGTGTTGTACATGGCCACGTGCAAATAACATTTAAAGGGAATTTATAATAATCAAAGTTTAGCACTTGGAAGTGAAGGATATTTAAGGACATTTAAGGTCCCTTCCAGCCCAAACCATTCCATGATTCCAAAACAAAACACTCTGGACTACAAATGATGTGGATATTGAGTCCACAGCACTGACCACTTCTGTCTGCAGCATTTTGCTCTGCCCAGCTCCTGGATGGACAGATCCAGTGGTGCTCTGGGAATAAAATCTGGAAAAATGCAGGGTGCAGCACGTTGATTCTTGCACATTGAAAAAGCCAAACCCTCTCCCTTGTCCCTGATTTCAGAGTCTTTCCGTACCCGTAGAGGTTATTCTTGCCTTTCTCACAATATTTTCCATGTGTCTTTTTAGGATTTTGAGCAGAAAAGGGCGACAAACAAATCCCACAGGAGTCCAAAATCCAAGGAAAGGCTGAGCAGTGTTTCAGAGTCAATGTCAGCAGTAACCAGACTCCATGAATGTGCTCCATGGACACACAGAGGGACTGTCCAAGGCACAGGTGATCGGAAACTTAAGCTCCAGATGCTGGAATGTTTTTCCATAACAGTGTGGCAACATAGCAGTGATCCAGGAATTTCCTCCAGAAACACTACTTGTACTGTGCCACACATGTCATGTTTGGATGCAGGTGAGATGGATTCACCCTCTGGATAATCTCCCTCTCTCTCTTATGATCATAAAAGGAGTGAATGGAGATCCACATGGAATGGGTTGGGTTGGAAAGGACCTTAAAGACCATCCCATTCCACCCCCTGCCATGGGCAGGGACACCTTCGACCAGCCCAGGTTGCTCCAAGCCTTGTCCATCCTGGCCTTGGACACTTCCCAGGGATGGGGCAGCCACAGCTTCTCTGGCAAATCCATTCCAGTCCCTCCCCACCCTCCCAGCCAGGAATTTCTTCCCAATATCCCATCTATC
This sequence comes from Acropternis orthonyx, assembly GCA_035583155.1. NCBI lineage: Eukaryota > Metazoa > Chordata > Aves > Passeriformes > Rhinocryptidae > Acropternis > Acropternis orthonyx. The sequence goes on along the minus strand of JAWWEU010000489.1, from coordinate 1,718 downwards.
CCTGTCCTCTGGCAGTGGGAAGCCATTCCCTATGTCCTGTCCCTCCAGGCCTTGTCCCAAATCCCTCTCCAGACTGCGCCAACCTGGCTTTGGACACTTTCAGGGATGGGGCAGCCACAGCTTCTCTGGGAAACCTGTGCCAGTATCTCATAGAGAAGAATTTCATTCCAATATCCCATCTAAAGCTTTCACCTTCTATTTTGAAGCTGTTCTCGCTTTTCCCACCACTCCATGCCCTTGTCCTGTAACTCCATGCCCTTGTCCCATCACTCCATTCCTTTTCCCATCACTCCATGCCCTTGTCCCATCACTCCATGCCCTTATCCCTGTTCCCTGCACAGTCCAGGTTAAAATCCACTGAGGGAAAGGGGGAAGCCAATAATTTTGCAGGCATTAAAGGGAGCAATCCGATGGGAGAAGCTGCATTCCACAGCTGCCACAGCCCCAGGAATTTGGCCGGAATGATTTTAGAAAAGACAGACATTGTAATAAAAATACATGCCCCTTTCCAGACATGGATGATCCAGTTTTGAGGAATGACAGGGGGAGCATTAGATATGTATTTATGTTCTGTACTGAGCAGGAAACAGGATTCATATCAGGAGGAACAATTTTTCCAGCCCACCTGTAATGAAATAGGGTGTTTAATATCATCTCTCAGGGCTCTGTATTGGAAGTCCCAGATAATTCCCTGGAAAGCAGGACTTGTGCTTTGGAATTTTCATAGGAAAATCATTCCCCAGGCATGTGCAATGGAATTCAGGGTCATACACAGACACCTGCCCTCCTGTCTTTTTTTTAACCTGGGATGCAACCCTGGAAAACCAGCGTGGATCTGCCTCTCTGTGGGGACGACTCGTGCATATCACAGGGAAGAAAAACATGGGAAGTACTCTCAAGCCTTGTATTTTTATTTTCGCCATCCAGGAAATACATTTACTCTTTGTAATAAAAATGTTTAGACACAGGGGGGAAAAAAAAAAAGTGTTTATTTCAATAACCTTTTCCAACTTTCCAGCAGGAAAATTCAGACCCAAAAACCACAAGTGCAATTACACTTTTAATTTGCTGTTTCTCTTTTTCATTAAAAGCATCAATTTTGGTGGTGTTTCCAAGAAGACTCCATTACAAGGCTTTGTTCCCTGACATGCAGGAATAAAGGAGTCGGAATGGGATTGTTGGAACTCGGAGGCTGCCAAGAGGTCCCACATCTGGCACAACTAGGCTTTTATTTGTTCATCACTTGTAATTTCCTCAAGGCCCAGAAGACACCAGGGGGCAGGTCCATGCCAGCGAAACCCGGCAGATCCACGTGGTGTTTATGGAATTGCTCTTCTGGGCCAGGGAATGTCGAGGGTTTGGTGAGAACTGCGGGAGAAAAGCCTTGAGAAAACATCGCCTCTCTCCGTTGTTCTTCCCTTGGACTGGATGTGGTGGTGTCGACGTTCGTGTTCAACATTCAGACCATGCTGGTGGTTTTCATCTTCACTCCTCACTGCAGTGTGGGCATGACTGTGACATCACAACCTGCCTTTTCATGTTCAGAGAACTCGAGAATGGTTTAGGTTGGGAGGGACCTTAAGGATCATCCAGTGCCACCCCCTGCCATGGGCAGGGACACCTTCCACCAGCCCAGGCTGGTCCAAGCTCCATCCAACCTGGCCTTGGACAATTCCAGGGATGGGGCAGCCACAGCTTCTCTGGGCAACCTGTGCCAG
>JAWWEU010000488.1:0-10935 GCA_035583155.1 Acropternis orthonyx | reverse complement strand
GGGCCTCCTCTGGCCTCGCTCCAGCAGCTCCATGTCCTTGCTGTGCTGGGCCCCCAGGGCTGGGGCAGCTCTGCAGGAGGGGCTCACCTGGGGGGGGCAGAGGGGCAGAATCCCCCCCATCCTGCTGCCCACGCTGTGGGACCATCCCAGGACTGAGAGCAAACCAGCTGTATTTCTCCATAAGCTTTGCCTAAACACAATTTTGGCATTTATACAAATATTTCAGTGGGCAGTATGACCCCCACAGGTGGAGGTGCCACATCAGGAGGTATCTCAGACACGGACAGTCACCCTGTTTATGCATCTGCCCCCAACTTTCAGCTCTGTCCTTCTGGCCTCCTTTAATTAACCCTCATTAAATCAGCATGAAGCCTGGTGGGGATGCAGTGACAATGAAATAAAAACACCTTGTTGTGATAAAACCCACTCTGCTTTCTCTGGAATAACCTGGATTTGTATAAACGTCTATCACTCTGTGATTGCATCCATGGCTTTGGGAAAAGTAGGGATTGGTTCCCTCTGGTTGCACCAGCGAGGCTGGAGCAGGACAGAAAGGCACAAACGTCCCATAAGTGACCTCGGAGAGGTGGGAGGTGAATTGTGGCTTCTGCTGACCAAGGTTTCCACTGACCAGAGCAGTGTGGGCACAGCCATGCAGGAATATTCCATGGCTCTGTGAACACAGCAAAAGGCAACAGGGAATATCACTTAGCAGAAAGACTTGGGAAAGTGCACATAATGGGAAAACCTTCTCTTTTTTCCACATATTCCTGGGAAGGCAGGACTGGGAAGGGCACGGTGCATTGGCAAGCCCAGTCTCTCATTGCCTCAGGCAACATATCCTATAACCCTTCTGGTAACCGCCCGAGCTGCATCCTGAAACCTCTTCCCTAAGGAGGGGGGAACGGGGCTCTGGATTTCACCTCTGGGAGGCTGCTCGTTGCTTGCAGTGACATTTGAGTCTGGCAGCACAAAAGCTGAGTAATGCAGCTGAGCAGGGCAGCGCTGCCAGGAGCGGAACACGCTCGGCTGGGAAGCTTCGAACAGAGAGAGAGGCAGGGAGTTAACAGGGGGAAAATAAACTAAAGGGAGGTTGGCTCCCGGAAAAACTGCCTTCCTAATTCTCCCGGGAAAACCCTAGAGCTGGCTACTGCTAAACAGACATGTGTGTCTCCAGAGAACATTCCCTGTCTCAGGCAGACAGTGGGAGAGCAGAAGTGTCCCTAGCAGCTGAAAAAGAACCATGAGCATCCCCACCAAGTGTGGGAAACCCAGAGGTTTGCACAGCCTGTGAACCTGTGATTGCATTTCCCAAAATGCTGATTTAACACCCGCTGTGCAAAGACAGGAATTCCTCATTCTGGGCTCTCCGTGCGGAACCCACCCAGGGATGGAGCAAGGAGCTGAGCAATGACACCGAGCCCCGGGCAGGAGCTGCTCCCAGAGCTCTGTACGTGGTTCTGGCAGAGGGCAGCCTGTTCCTCACCCCCACGGCTCTCCCAGCTGCTCCTCTCCCGAGGGATGGGACACATCCCCTCTCACATGCCTCCCTCTCCTGGAATGGAGGGGAAATTCAGAGACACCACTCGGCAGCCACGCTGCTGTTTTGCCACAGAAACAACAGAAGTGTTGGCATTTGGGGCATTTAAAATATCAGCTGCACTGAACAGCATTACAAAACGGAGGGAGATGGAATTTTTATATGGGCAGATAATGACAGGACAAGGGGCAATGGATTCAAAGTGACAGAGGGCAGGGCTAGATGGGATATTGGGAAGGAATTGCTGTCTGTGAGGATGGGCAGGCCCTGGCACAGGTTGGACAGAGAAGCTGTGGCTGCCCCTGGATCCCTGGGAGTGTCCAAGGCCAGGCTGGACAGGGCTTGGAGCAACCCGGGCTGGTGGGAGGTGTCCCTGCCCATGGCAGGGGGTAGCACTGGATGGGCTCTAAGTTCCTTTCCAACCCAATCCATTCTGGTATTCTGTAATGATTCTGATATCTATGTTTGGACCTCAGAAATTATCTCAGGTGTCAGGGACTGATTTTCCAGGTTCTGTGCAGAAGTTTTGCACAGTTACATATGGGAATTCTCCAAACCAACATGACTGAGAGCAGCTGGAGAGGTGATTCTTGACCCCTGCCCCTGTCTCTGTCCCTTCAGAACCACTCGGACCTGTCACCAGAAATTCCTCAAAGGGATTTCACAGGGTGAAGAGCTGCCAGGAAGCCCCAGGAACCTTCAGCTCTCTTCTTCTGTCCCCTGGCAACATCTCCTGCCTGATTTGAAGACCACGGATGTGGAGCCAACCAAACCAAAACCCACTGGGTTCCTCCACTGCCCACATTTCTCATGAACAGTTTTGCAGGTTGTCCCAACATTGAGAACAAGCTTCTGCTCCATCAGACTTGAGCACCTTCTTTCCCACTGCTCTTCCACCATCACCTTCCCCAGGGAAGACCACGGAGGAGTCATAATCTCTACAGTATCTAGGAAAACTTATCCAAACCTCCACTTTTCCAGAGAGAGTCAAACTTCCTTGGTTTGGAGCCAGAGCTCACAACTATATCCAGGCTCTTCTCTCCTCTGTCCTTCCTTTAGGACACTAAACCCCCTCCTGCAGCACCAGGCTCAGCACCAAGAGCCACTCAGTCCCTGCCAGAGGTGATAGAAACTCATCAGGAGTCAGGTCCCACCATCCACTTGGATGTAAAGAAATACTTGGATTTGTTGTCCTTCTTGTGTGTTATCAGAAGAGCAGCCAAGGACTTGCAGGTGGTCCAAGAAGTCCAACAAACCCCATGAAAGCCCAAGGGAATTTCTGCCTCTCTGTCCTTCCCATTTTATGCCAAACTTACCTGGCTGAAAATGCCAGCAGGAGATTAAAGAGCCATTTCAGAGCTGATGGAACTCACTGGAAGGACTTTCCATTCACTTAAAGTCCTTGGAACAGGCCCTGAAAGAAGTTTTCATGTGTGGGATATATTAAACTAAAGCCTAAAACAGCTCATAGACAATGTAGTGTTCTGGATCTGAAAAGCGGCTTTTTTAAAAATCATCCTAACCTGAAATTTTTGGATTAATAATATCTGCTAAGAAGAGTTCATAAATATGCATTTAATTGCTAAACCACTCTCATCTCTATAGCTATAAACACTCTACTGGTTTAATAATGTACATTTTAAAAGCTTCCCAGGTTCAGTCTTTATACTGCAGGGTCAATAATTATGTGTAATTCATTGCAGGAGTTTGGTTTTGGTATTGTTTGTTTTTCAAAACAAGAACCAACAAGTTTGTTTTGCTAAATCTTTATATATTCAATTCAGCTTCAGGGATGCCTTGGCTGAGGTGCACTGGGTGAGTTTGCCTAAAAAGCTGGACTAGCTTAAAATAGAGGCTCAACCAGTTAAATCAGCTTAAAAGCCTCTCTTTTTAGTGCGTTTTAAGGGAAGGATGTCCTGGCTGTGAGATGTTAGTGAGGTCAAAAGCTGAGCACGAAGGACAAGGACACCAAACAGGTTCTCATGAACAACAAGAGCCCGTGGAGTTCCAACAGCAGCAACTGCAGGGAACGCCAGCAGAGATGAGGCACTGGAGTGGATTCCTGGAGGGAACACCCAGCTGGCCAAGGGCAGCAAATTTTGAGGACAGAGAAACTCTGTTGTCTTTGCCTGGTGTAAAGACTCCTGGAATTCCACCTCCCTTTCCACCATCCCCTCGGTGTGCAAACCCAAGGAGCTGTTTATCTGTGGAATGTGTCACTTTGCAGTGCAGGGGGGCTCAGCTGCACCTTCTATTACAAAACTTGTCGGAAATGTACCCAACCTTCCTTCTGCCCTGGTCCTACATGGGGTTTTTCCACCCTGTGCCCTTCTGCTGCTTTTCCAGGCCTTTTTCCCCCTGGAGTCACTATTCCTGCATGGAGCACCAGGCCAACCAAGTTTGCAATCCCACAGGTATTTGATCCAGTGCTTGGGCAACATGATCTCAGTCCCGATAGCTCTTGTTTATTCAGGCAAGCAGAGAGGGTTGTGATTCAGTGGGGCTTGGCAGTAAACATTCCCCAAACTGTCTTGCCATGAATGATAAGGATCAGTGTGGCTCCAAATGAAGATAATTCCTGCCTAAAGCCTGAGCCTTGCAAAGAGGGGCTGAGAAGGGAAGCATTTTATAGTCATAGAATGGTTTGGGTTGGGAGGGACCTCAAAGCCCACCCATTCCCACCCCCTGCCATGGGCAGGGACACCTCCCACCAGCCCAGGTTGCTCCAAGCCCCATCCAACCTGGCCTGGGACACTGCCAGGGATGGGGCAGGCACAGCTTCTCTGGCCAATCTGTGCCAGGGCCTGCCCACCCTCCCAGGGAAGAATTTATTCCATATATAAACATATTTTGCATTTTCCCTGCCTGTTCCTTTGCTCATCCAACAGGGCCTCGTCTCTCTGGATCACCTGAGACTTGTAGACAACTGACGTTGGGTCACCCCAGTCCCATAAAAGATGTGTCACCTGGCCTGTCGCCTTCACACTGGGACGTTTTGGAGGCAGGAGAAGTCACAATCTGGACAAGCTGAAATGGAAACCCAAATTCCAGCTGCCTGTGACAGCCACCCCTCTGCCAGTCCCTCTATTCAGGCCAGGGAAACTGGGAAGATGTGACTCAGTTTGAGGAGTGTCAGTAATCCTGGCAAAGTCCGTGTGTCCAGTCAGGACTCCTCAAGGAATCTGTGCACCCAGAGACAGGATTAAAGCCTTCTTAACTTCCCAACACTACTAATCCACAAACAATTTCCTTTGAAACACGGATTCACAAAAATGTGTAAAGCAGAGTGTGTGTCCTGAAGAAATTCCTACTTTGTCTCTTATGGCTTTTAAGGGATATGAACAACCTTTCTTTTCCTGCAAAGACTCTTTGCTTGGCACTTTTCCTCTGGTCCCAGCTTGAGGGAAGACTTTGCTTTGCAAATTCTGGGTGTTTCTTCCCGTTACTCATTTAGCAACTGCAACCCTTCCACCATCGATTAGTGTGTTGCAATATAGGGTGTTAATCGGCTTTAAACATTTAATTATGGTTTATTTGAGCACAGCATTTTCCAAGCACAGTGGTTCAGCACGTTGCTGGAACAAGTACAATGCAACATCTTTCAAATTATACACAAATAGTAGATTAGTTTCAGCAGCAGTTTTTCAGCAGCATTAATAAAATCTCTGGAGCGTGCACGGAGCCAATGGCCAGGAGGATTCTCAGGAGGTCTTTCATCCAGGATGCACATCTTTGTTACGAAATTCCTCAATGCCTTTTTGCTGTCTCCCTAATGACCAGTTAAATGGGCTCCCAGGAGGATGCCTGAGTCAGAGCCAGCTTGAAAACTGCTGAGGAAACATCCTCCCTTACTGGAAATGATTTCCATCCAACTGCCGTGTGCCATATTTAGACTAACGGATCGGGAATGCCAAACAGAGGGAGCTGAGTTCACAGGCCTTGGGATTCTGCTCCCTGGGAGAAGGGATCTGCCTTTGTCTGCCCACAGTTGCTTGAGGGCCGAGGGCTCAGAGAGAAAGGCAGGGGCCAGAGGTTGTCACTGGAGCTGGAGTGGGACAGGCAGCATTCGGGGAGGGGGGGGCAGCTGAGCTGGTGGAGACTGGTTGGCCCCCCAGGTGGGATATGAGGTCCATCTTCTGCTAACTAACCGTGGCAGAGCTTGGCTGGGCAGTCTGTGCTAAAGACGGGGCTTGAATTGGAGTATTTCCGTTTCTTATGTGACAAATATATAACAGAAAACTCATTTTCCTCCTCGGAGAATTCCTACAGCAAACCAGCAACGAACAGAGCACAGGGACTTCTGAGGTCACTGGAGAAAAGAAAACTCCTGCCCTGTGTTATGCAAGAAGCCCAACATAAATCTGCTCTTTTTTTTCCTATTATGATTTTCTTGCTTAGCTCAGTGTCTATGAAACAGATAACAGTGGCTGAAAGTAAACCACATGCAGGAAATTTTCTTTATCTTCATCTAATGAAGAGATTTGTTGAGTCTGGGTTGCTTAGGTAGCTGGCTAAAGCATTTTTATTTTTAGAACTAAGGGAAGATGTTTACCAGGGACTGGAGGGAAAAGCTACTCCCTGGACCTCCCTGTGTTTGTTCTTTGTATTCAGAAGACCTTCCCAAAGGCCCCAGATTTGCCCAGTTGGGTTCCCATGGCAGCTGGTTTATGGCAGGACATTGGAACTGGGTGAACTTTAAGGTCCCTTCCAACCTAAAACCTTCTGTGATTATTTGGGACAGGTTTGGAAGCCCCAGGGCAGAGGGGACAAGGTTTGGGGCGGCATGTTCAGGGCTTGCTGGACCCCCCTTCCCTGAAGGGCCTTGGCTGAAGTTCATGCTGTTCCTAAACATCCATGAGTGCCTCAGAGAAGAGTTTTTCCTGGTTCTCCCTGGCTCCTGGTCCTTCCATGTGTTGCTACCTATTGTTCCTGACAGCCCCAGTGGCAGGAACCCTGTCAGCCCCAGGGGAGGAATTCTGTTGCATCACCTCCAGGCACTTCATTCTTGGCTCAGACCACTGAGACACCAGTGATGTCCCACTCCACAAGCATCTCCTTCCTCGCCCTCTCTGCCCCCAAACACCAGCAATTACCCATTTTTATTTTCTCCCCTTCCAGGAACGCCAGAGTTGTAAATTGAAACCTTCAGAAATCAGGGGCTGCTGTAATTAAGACTATTCATCTTTGATTATGTAAGAGATGTCTCGGGCTGAGCAAGAGTGTCTGGCTTGGAAATTGGATTAGAAGTCCAGGTTGCTCAACACCAATAGGTGGGGAGGATGGGGCCTTCCCCATGTCCTTATCTGCAGGTCTGAAAAGGAAGACCTCGCTTTGAGTTTAGGTTTGAGTTTAGGTTTAGCTTTGGCAAGCTCATTCTGGGATCTTTTCCATAACAGCTGGAGCAGCCCAGCTCTGGGCATGGACCAGTCCAGCGTGGCAAGGTGGCCCCAAGTCTGAAACATCTGCTTGATTTGCCACAGAGGGTGGAAAATATGAGGTCAGTGAGTCAGGGGAGCAGAGAGACAGAAAGGTCTGACTGCTCCTCGGGGGAGCTGAGTCCTGCTCTTGCTCTGTCACAGGATGTCAGGGCTGAGGATTTAGCAAAACAAGTCATGCACTCCTCGTTTCCTTCTGGTCTGACTCGCCAAAATGTTGAAACTCAGCTTCAACCAGACTTCAGTCAAGTGGCATCTGTTCTGGGATGTTGGGATGAGTGTTGGGGAGACCGGAAAATAAAGTCCTCAGGCTTTTAGAAATGGAAGATTCAAACTAGTAGATGTCCTGCAGCTGTAGAGATCGGCCAAAGTTTGGACTGGGTGGTCTTTTCCAACCTAAATAATGCTGTAAAGCAAGGGTGTTTTACCCTCTCCTTTCAGCAGGGCACAAGGAGTTAAAACGCACTGTTGTTTGTGGAGCCCCTGACAAGCCACCAGTGTCAACCACAGGAAAGGCACTGGGGAAGCTGATAGTGGTATCTTCAGAGCAGGCAGCAAGAGCAGCCTGGGATCACACAGGGGGCAGAGCACAGACCCAAACCCGCCAATATTTGTGTGCAGCCCATCCTGTGAGCCCAAGGAAACAGCAGCTCAGGGGGAAAAGCAGCTCCGAGGCTGTGCCTGGAGCCTCTCAGGAGGCAGCAAAGAAAGGTTGCATAAGCAGCCCCATGTCTGAGGGCCTGACTTTGCAACCTCAATAAAGGGCTTCTGACTAAAGAGGGGTTGGTTGGTTTGTTTGTTTGTGTGAGCAGGGTAATTGCTTTCAGTCATGCAAGCAGATTACCAGCTAATTCTTTCCTGAATCCAGCCAGAGGAAGGGGCTGATCCTGTCTGCTTAGGCAGGGATCACAAATCACAAGGACCTGGCCCAGAGGGGAGGTGGAACTATAGGCTGCGTCCATATGGTTAAACCTCTTCTGGGAAGAGACTCCAGCATGTACCATCTCCAAACTTTGCCCTGGCAAAGTCCTGGTCGGCACTGACCCAAATTTCCCCAAGGAGTTTGATAGTAGGAAATAAATAGAAGCAAATCACAGGCTCACACTTGAACCTGTGCCCTGGGACTGTCTTGTTTCCCCGGATAGAAACAGCTGCAGTATCTGTGTCTGCTGCTAAATAAGGCTGGGGGCACATCCCTGGCTACACCAGTGGCCCTGTGACTCCCAGGTGTCACTGTGCCCCTGGGCTCTGTGCTGGAGACACGCTGCTGGCTCCTGGAAATAACCCCTGAGCATGGACACGACTGTTTCCAGGAGTATTTTTGGATGGGTGGAAGGGACCACATTGGCAGGTCCAACTTGCTCTGCCCCGTGCATGGCTCTGGCACCATCCCAGAAGGCTCTGAATTCCCTGCATCCCGTATCCTGACCCCACACACCAGGGGACAGCACACACCCTTCACAGTCGTGTGACCTAAACACTCAGAGGGGCTGCAAAGAGCCCTGTCACCTCTGTGGGCAAAATTTCTCCTTCCAGAAGACAGGGAAACACACGGGCTGAAGCACCCCAGAGAGCTGCCAGGGAATGCAGAGATCCCAGGGGAATGCAGAGAGATCCCTGTCACCATTCAGGGTGGAGTAGGCTGAGGAGGGAAAGGAGCAGAAGACAGTGGAATTGGAATTATAGAATCACAGACTGGTTTGGGTTGGGAGGGACCTTATGGGTCACCCAGTTCTGACCCCCTGCCATGGGCAGGGACACCTTCCACCAGCCCAGGTGGCTCAGGGCCACATCCAACGTTGCCTTGGACGCTCCCAGGGATGGGGAGTCCACAGTCTCTCTGGGCAACCTGTGCCAGGGCCTGCCCACCCTCACAGCCAAGAATTCCTTCTCAATATCCCATCTATCCCTGCCCTCCTTTGCTTTAAAACCATTGCCCCTTGTCTGCCCATATAAAAATTCCCTCCCACCTTTTTTATACCCCTTTTAGGCACTGGAAGGAGGTTTCCAAAAGTCTCCAGAACCTTCTCTTCTCCAGGCTGAACACTCCCAGCTCTCCCAGCCTGGCTCCAGGGGGTCCCCAGAGGCAGTTTGACCCAAGGTACCCTGGAGAAGTGTTGCTGAGACCTCTGTGACAGGGAGCAGCAGTGCCAAGGCAGATGTCAGAACCCAAAATCTGATCAGAGAGAGGCACAGCATGCCAGGAGCGTGGCTTGGCACACCGGAGGGCACGGCAACCAGCTGTACCAGATGTTTGGCTCTGGTGAAGAAGCCAGGCTTTGCCAACCCACAACCTAAACCCCCAGGGCTGGGAGCCACCTGGCAGTCAGAAGGATCCCAAACCCTGTGCTCCCAGGGGAATTCTGGTGGGTGGGATATCCAGGGGGGTGGATGAGGAGAGGGGCTGTCCTCTGGGGATCTGCCTTCTTCATCCATGCCCGTGTCCATGTGCAGGGACAGGGGCACAGCAATAGCACAAGTATACCACTCCATCACATCTGAGGGAACAAGGACAAAATCTGGGAGAGATCCCACCTGCAGTGCTTGACAACTTGGACAGTCACGGGAAACAGCAGTGGGAACCTCTCAGATTGGCAGCCTCCTGTGATAAACACGGCAGATAAAGCCACAGCCACAAGAGGTTATTTCCTTGTCAGACATGCCAACACCTCCACTCCTGTCCCTGCCTGCTGGCAGTGCAGTGTGGGATCCCAGAATCCCAAAATAACAGGATTCCTGAGGTTGGAAAAGCCCTGCCAGCCCAGGGAGCCCACCCTGTGCCCGATGCCCACCTTGTCCCCCAGCCCAGAGCACTCAGTGCCACGGCCACTCCTGCCTTGGGCACCTCCAGCCCTGGGCACTCCAACCCTCCCTGGGCAGCCCCTTCCAAGGCCTCACCACCCTTTCCAGCCAGGAATTCCTCCTGATGGCAGCAGAGATGCCACAGCACACACAGATTATGACCTGCCAGGAGCACAGACAGGTGGACACACCCCCTCCTCCTGACACACATCTGGAATGGCACTGAGGATGCTGCACCACATCCAGAAATTCCTTTGCCCACTCCATCCATGGGATAGAGCCCTTCCCAGGACTCCAGGGGTGGGAAAGCCCAGGCAGCATTATGGGGTTCATTTGCCTTTTGCAATGTTCAGAACTCCCTGGATCTCTTCTCCAAAGGATACTCCCAGGACTGGGACACAGCAGCAGAAGCTGATCTTGGAGGGCAGATACCCCTGAGAGCCCCAGCAAAGAGTGTGGGAGGAAAGGGGAGCCTCTAAAGCAGGTACAAATGGGGCTGAGTCGTTCCAGAGAGTGCTTAAACTCACCCAGGTGGCAGGAGACATTAAATGTGCCTTGCACCACTGGATGTGTGAACATAAAGCGAAATTTCCCTCTTACAGGAGGGAGAGAAGGAGAGAGGGAAGGCCGAGGGAAAGAAGGAAGTAATCTTGATTTTTTTTTTACAGTTATCCCAATAAGACTAGAGAGCTTTGTGTGGCTGATGCTGCAAGTGGCACAGGATTGCTGTGTTGTTGTTATCTCCTGCCACAGGGGCATAAATGAATCCTCCCTCCACCCTCAGGTCTCCAGGCTAAGGCTGGGGGATCACCTGGCTGGGAAGGGAGCCCAGACCCAGCTGGGAGGGCACAGAATCCTGGCACAACAAGCACCTGAGAACCAGGGCACCTCAGGCTCTTGTTAATAGATGCCTTGGGGTGGGCTAGAGTGAAATGACACCGAGTGAATGGTGTTTATAAATATATATGTGTAAGTTTATTTCAGAACAAATCGGTTGCAGGTTTGGAGCCGTTCTGGTTATTAATGATAGCCTAAAAAACATTTAAGGAAATGCATAAGGGACAGAAAGAGAGAAAGAGAAGGGGACAAAAAGAGGGAAGGGAAGGGAAGGGAAGGGAAGGGAAGGGAAGGGAAGGGAAGGGACGGGAAGGGAAGGGA
>JAWWEU010000486.1:0-10950 GCA_035583155.1 Acropternis orthonyx | reverse complement strand
CTGGGCAGCCCCTTCCAAGGCCTCACCACCCTTTCCAGACACAAATTCCCCCTCATGTCCCCCCTGCCCCTGCCCTGAGGTCACTCCCTCCCCTCCTGTCCCTGTTCCCTGGGAGCAGAGTTACCTCACCCTCAGCCCCTGAACAGCTCACGGCATTTCTTGGTCACCACTTTACTCCTCACTCATTTTCACTCCCAGTTCGAATTCATTTATATTTTTGGCCTCCACAACGTGCAGCAGAATAAATCCTCCGATTTAATCACCTGCAGTGTGACAAAGTACTTGGTTTTATTTTAATCTCTCTGCCTGCTAATTCCACTGAGTGCCACCTCATCCCTTTGTACTGAGCCATCACTATTGTTCCCTTCTCACCTTCCCCTTGCCTACTCATGGTTTCATAAAGCTCTCTCACATCTTCCCTGGGCACCTCTAAGGCTTCCAGTTGATTTAATCTGGTCTCACATGTGGTCCCTGCTCTGGGTCCCCCTCCTTCGTTGCCTCCGAGCCTTTTCTAATCCTTCTTATTCAGGTGAGTAAATTAAAACTGTGAGTAAGAGACTCCCAAGCCTTGGGTTTCCAGAGGAGACAAGCTGTGGCTGCCCCTGGATCCCTGGAAGTGCCCAAGGCCAGGTTGGACAGGGCTTGGAGCAACCTGGGCTATGGAAGGTGTCCCTGCCAGTGGGAGGGGTGGGAATGGGATGAGCTTTGAGGGCCCTCCCAACCCAACCCAACCCAACCCACCCTGGGACTCTGTGATAAGGTAAAACACTATTTTGAGCAGACTTTCTGATTCTTCCCTCTTTTCCAGCCTCCTGTGAGTGTCCCCAGCTGCTGCCCTGCTCCTGCCTGCTGAGAGCCCATGTGGCTCCGAAGCCTCTGGATGTAAAGCCCCTTCCTGGGATCCAGAGCTTGGTGAAGAAAGGAAGGGAAAACCAAAGGGAGACCCACTGACCTTCCTGCTCCTGGAAAATCATCTTGGGACAGATTGTTTCTGCATTCCCAGGACCTGCTGTTCCAACTGTCTGTTGTCCTGAGTGGCTTTTTGAAGGAGAGAAGGGATGGGGTTTAGCAAGTCCTTTTCTGATGCTCCTTTAATCACTAACAAGCGGCCCCGGAGGCTGGAGCTGCTCAGCCTGGGCTCCTCTCTCAGCTCAAGGAGTTCACTGGATCATTACCTGGTCATGGAATCATGGAATGGCTGGGGTGGGAAGGGACATTAAAGCCCACCCAGTCCCACCCCCTGCCATGGGCAGGGACACCTTCCATTAGCCCAGGTTGCTCCAAGCCCCGTCCAGCCTGCCCTTGGACACTCCCAGGATGGGACATCCATGATCCTGTTTCTTGGTCAAAACTGGCCAAACAGCCTCATGTCACCCACCAGTTCTGACATTCCAAGTTTCAGGGAAAGCAGAGAATTCTGGCACAAGGACACCCGAGGGGACACAGGGACTCACTTTTCCCATTCCGTGTGAAAGAGAGGACGCTTTGGTTGGATACTGGGAAGGGATTGCTGGCTGGGAGGGTGGGCAGGCCCTGGCAGAGGTTGGGCAGAGAAGTTGTGGCTGCCCCTGGATCCCTGGGAGTGTCCAAGGGCAGGTTGGACGGGACTTGGAGCAACCTGGGACAGTGGGAAGCATGGGAGGGGGTGGCACTGGGTGGGCTTTGAGGTCCCTTCCCACCCAAACCATTCCCTGATTCCATGACATTCTGTTGTTCCTGTATCTCCGTGAAGGAGGTCAGTGGTCCCAGAAGATGCTCCTCACCAGAAGATCTGAGCAGGTTATTCCAGAGGCACGTTGATGTGACCAGAGGGATTCCAGAGAGGCCTTTCCAGGAAGAGATTCCCTCCCTCCCTCCCTCCGTGCACTCTCCTGTTCCACAGAAATGATGCTGCCCCATCCCAGTGCCTTTCCCAGAGAGATGGGCCTGAGCTGTGAAGCCCCTCCCAGGACCACCAGGAGCAGGGAGCCCTCCTCATGAGCCCAGACAGCACAGTGCTTACCAAAAATTCACCCCAAAACTTCATTTCTGAGCCTTAAACTCCTTTCCCAGGGATATTCCTGGCCATCCCTGGGGCCAAGCCCTGCCTGGAACATGGATCCTCTCCAGCTTTCTTGTCAGTCACGGAGACAGAACAATGGGAGATTTTGCCAATCCCAGCCCCTGCCTGCTGCTCATCCCCCGGGTGGGAATTCACTGGAGCAGGAATTGGGGAGGATTCCGCTTGTTCAGGGGCTTTGCCACCGATCCTGAACTTCCAGAGCAGAGACTAAACATGGAAGATGCTGAAGGAAGGGCTCTCCTCCCAGGGAACAAGTGACAGGATGAGAGGGAAACGGCCCTCAGGTTGAGCCAGAGAGGCTTAAGTGGGAAAATCGTTTCATGGGAAAGCTTTCATAGGGAAAAATCTTTCCATGGGAAGGCCTGCCCAGCCCTGGCACAGCTGCCCCACCCCTGGAGGCGTTCAGGGAATGTGGGGCTGTGGCACTTGGGGTGGCTCTGAACGTGTTGGTGCTGCTGGGTTGATGACCTCGGAGATCATCCCTGACCTTCACAGTTTTCCATGATTCCATGGTGGACACCTCACCGCTGCCCGCAGGGAGAGGAGGGGCCTCCCAGAGGCACCCAGGGCTGGGACAAGAGGTGACAACACAACCCAAAACCACCGGGAATCAAAAGGGGACCTGTGGAAAGCTTTTTCCCTCCGGACGCTCCACCCTCGTGGGCCCACGGGGGGGCTGTGGGAGCTCCAGCCTTGGAGAAATGGGCAGGAACCTGCCCTGGGTCACCAGCTGTGCCAGAAACCTCCAGAGAACCATTGCAGCCTCAACTCTTCCATAATTCTGGGTATTGTTGTGGCCGGCCACAGCATCCGAGGGCAGAGAAATCCCTGCTTAGAGATCCCTCATGTTTTCCCTCCTTTCCAGGGGAGGCCCTTCCAGATGGCTCGTGGGTACTCTGGTTGTAATCTCTCTCTCTCTCTCTCTCTGGTCAACTAATCCCTGGGACTGAGTAATAGAAAGAAATAAATCCTGAATTGTCTCCTCCTCCCAATTCTTCTCCTTTCCCAGCTGTGCCTTGGACGACGTGGGCTCTTAATTTCGGAGTTAATTTCGGATCACTTTAATCTCCTCCCTTACCACGGTTCATCAGAGAAGTCAATTCCCCTGGGGATTGCCTCTTCCTGACAACAACCAGCTCAGACTCCCCTCCCTTATGCCGAGTTCAGAGCAGTTGAGGTTCGGAGTCCCGGAATATTCCGGGCTGGAAGGACCACGGAGGTTTGTGGGCCCCATCCCAGGCTCCTCATGCTCAGAGGATGGGGAAGGCTCTGCTTGCCCCCTGGTGACCCTGGGTGCACCCCAGAGGGGCTGCAGCAGCCTCGAGCCTCAAAGTGCCAGCAGGGAGAGGTGGGGAACCTCTCCAAGGCAGTCTCCGACCCAGCTCATCCCAGTTGCCTGTGCTGGAGTCAGGATTCCAAGGCTTTGCCGCCCCAGGGGCCAATCCCACCCACAAAACCAGACTTTTATTGAGGACACACCCACTTTCCGCTCACGCTCCCAAATATCCCACACATCCCAAGCTTCCTTTTCACCTCATTAAGCCAGAAAGAGTAAATCACATCCCATACCCAGATCCATCGGCCGGCCGGCGGGTGCTGCTCTCAGCTCCGCTTCCCGGGGCATCCATTCAGCCCTGGCACTGCTTCCAAGGCTTTCCCTGAAACCTGCACTCCCTGAAACCTGCACTCCCTGGAATCTGCACTCCCTGCTGTGGGATTTTTTTTTTCTCAGGCACTTCTAAGTTGCTCCTCAAACGCCGTCATTATGTTAATCCTCTCCCACGTGTGAGACCTGAAGTGAAGTTGGGGATGATGGGAGAGGCTCCCTCCTGGAACTGGCGTTGCTGACGTGCTGCGGCGATGCCACAGCACCTCGGTTACTTCCCAGCTCTGCTCCCAAGGGATCTACGGGCCCCAATTCAAAAAAAAAGAAAAAATGGGGAAAAATCCGGGGGTTTATCCTATTTACTGAGCCCTCACACCACGCTCAGAGCAACCCGTGCAGGAACCACAAGCCTTAATCTGGGCCTTGAGGACCTTCTTGCTCCTCTCCTGTCCCCACCCGGTATTTGGGCACAGCAGGAGCTCCTCTGCTGCTTCCCCGCCTGCACCACAGCCAGCCCCAAAATCCTGGAATCACCAAGGTTGGGAAAGATCTCCAAAGCCCTCCCAGCCCACGGAGCCCACCCTGTGCCCCATGCCCACCTTGTCCCCCCAGCCCACAGCACTCAGTGCCACGGCCACTCCTGCCCCGGGCCCCTCCAGCCCTGGGCACTCCACGGCAGGAGGGCAGTTCAGCTGCACATCAATGGGCAAACGAAGGGAATCGTGACCCACGGAAGGCTGTAAGACACAGGGACACCACCTCGGGCTCAGGAGGACTCTGAGCAGGACACTGGGTGGCTCATTTTGCTCCCAAACCTGCAGGAAGCACCTGCCAGGGGCCACCAGGACCCTGACCTGAGGGTCCTGCAGCTCCAGCTCCTCAGGCTTTGAGCACCGCAGAACATCCTGCGTTGGAAAAGACCCACCAGGATCATCCAAGTCCAGCTCCTGCTGGAGTTCCACAGCTACCCACCACACCACGGGGATGCAGCTAAACCCTCCAGGTCCAGGTGCCCTCTCCCAAGATCCGTGGGTGTCACAGCCAGCGGTGGCACCAGTGGGATCCCAGCAGGCCCCAAGTCAGGCTCCACCAGTTCACCAGGACTTTGCATGCACCGGGAGTTGGGAAGAGATGATCTTTAAGGCAAGAATGATCTCCCAGCCCAAACCATTCCGTGGTTCTAACGGACAGCCTGGGAATGCCATGGCCAGCTGGATCCGCAAGAAGACACAGATCTCTGGGTCCAGCAGGGGCTTTGCATCCTGCTGACAGCCCCGGGGGATTCCAGGGTGGAAAGACAAGGGCTCAGGGTGCAGGGAATGGCTCTGTCATTCCACCTTCCTTCCCAGCACCCTCCTCATGCACACAGGCTCAGAGGCTGCAGCAGGAGACTCCCAGAACTCCTGAGCCTGGAAGGAACCCCTGAGGTCACCCAGCCCGACCTCCTCGCTCCAGGAACATGCTCAGGTTGCCCCAAAAAGTTGTGGTTATCCCTGGGAGTGTCCAAGGATAGGCTGGATGGGGCTTGGAGCAACCTGGTCCAGTGGAAGGTGTCTCTGGGGTTGGAACTGGATGGGCTTTAAAGTCCCTTCCCACCCAAACCATTCTGTCATTCCATGATCTCCATAATTACTAATTAATAATTCTGGTTTGGTTTTCTTTTTTTTCCTTTCCTAACAATCCCGCAACTCAAATTGCCTTTTGGAGGTTGGTCGTGGAATCGAAGCAATCCCCAAACACTGAGCAGAAGTCAATCCAGCACCTCCCTGCAGATGAAATCCCGCTCCTGGCTCTTCCCCACAGAATTTACTTCCCATTTTCCCATGCTGGGATTCGGCTGCTGTTCACCAGGACCCTCCTTCCCAACTCTAACTCTGCCCCCTGGCCTCCTCCTTGGGCTGCTCCAGCAGATGTTCTGCCTGTGATGTCACGGTGACATCAGACCTTTATTCCTCAGGAACCACAAATCCTGGGCAAGAGCTCCTCTCGGTGTTTCTCCGGGAATGTTCCCACGGCCCATTTCACCGGCACGGTGTTTATGATCCCGCTTGGACACGACCCCTGCCCCTCCCCCACCCCCGACCTGCTCTTCCCTCTCTCCCAGAGCAGCACAGGACCCAGTTCCAAATGTTCATCCAACCGAGACCAAGAGCCCCTGGTGAGCCCAGCATGGACCTCCAGGGCTTCCCTGGAGCCCTTGGCCATGACGGAACCGGATCATTTCTCCCCTTTTCCCCTCCTTTTCCCTGTTTTCTGAGCCACAGCAGCAGTTTCTCCCTCACCCTGCTGTCACCAGCAGGTCAAGGGACTTTTGGAAGCCCAAACAAGTTGCACCCATTCCTGGGAGCCAAACCAGAGCCAGGGAGGCAGATTTGGGATGAGCAGCTCGGGAAGGCAGGACACACTTTGGGGAGAGCTCCAAGACTTCAGGAGAAGCTGATTTTTGTGCAGTGGCTGCTCGCGATTCGCTCGTGTCACACCATAACCAGCAACCCCCAGGCAGATCCTTCAACCAACAGCAGCTTTGAAGAGCATGTTCCAGAGTGTTCACCCTCAAACACAGAATCCCAGAGTCGTGGCACATTCCTGAATCCCACCATTCCTGAATCCCACCGTTCCTGCATCCCGGCCTTGACGGTCACATCCAACAGCCGCACACTCAGGAGCAGGTCCAAACCAGCAGCATCTCCTCTGCTGCCCCAACTCATTCCCTGGGCAGTGGGACTCCCTTCCCAAAGGTCTGGCTCCACACCAGGGTGAGTTTGCTCAGGTGTCACATCCTGGGATAGCCCTGGAGAAGAGCTGGAAGCCCAGGAATCCCCATGGCACATCGGAGGTGCTCCGGAGCCTGGTGTCCTCACACCAACCTCCCCCTCTGCCTCTCAGGGCAAAGTTGCAGCTCTGCACCAGCACCCAAACCAGGCTCCTCAGGCCCTGGAGAGCCCCAGAACTTCTCCAGAACATTTGATCCTCAATGGAGACACGAGCCAGGTCCCTGCTCTCCTCAGCCTCATCCAGGAATTCAGGCTGTAACTGACCAAACCAACCCAACCAGTCTCCCTTCCTTCCTCTGTCAGGAGAAAAGAGAGCCTTTTCCCATGGCAATGGATCTCCTCGGGATGCCAGAGGTGCTGCTCTTACCTGTGAGAGGTGAAGTTGTCATAGGAGCCCACAGTATAATGTCGGAAGAGCCGCTTGGTTCTGTCTTCTCTGGTTTCTGCAAGGAAAGAGACACAACCCAAGTCACTTCTCCATGGTTCCTGCTTCCCTGGGGGGGCCCCAAGCCGAGTGAATCCCGTCTCCGTGCAGGAATTCATCAGTGCCCAATAATCCGTGTGGGAATGATGGACCCCGTGCTCGTGGGGAGCCCCACAGGCACACGAACAGCTCCCGGCATCCTTCCCAGATCCCTCCTCAGATCCCTCCTCAGATCCCTTCCCCAAAGCACCCCAAGGCATCACATTCCACCAGGAGGAGTCCAAGGGAAGCCCCAGCAGGGGTAAGGCAAACCCAGCTCCAGTTCCCAGGGGAGCAGCCCCATTCCTGCCCCGCTCCCAGCCGGCCACGGCACCGCAGGGATGGAGCTCCCCCAGGGGGGGTGCCAATAACCCTGAGCGCCTTCCCGGGGGCCACCAGGGCTCTGGCACAGGGGAATTACAAGGAAGGAAAGCTGGGAATGCAGAGAGACGCCAGGCCCTGCTCCCCGAAGGACCCCCAGCGCCATTCCCTGGAACAGCCACAATGCCGGGAACACCCCAAGGTGCTTCCATTCTCCAGTGTTTCCATTTTGCCAAGTGTTTTCCATGCACACCGAGTGGCCCAGGTGTACAATCCGTAAATAAACGTGTGCAGGGGAAAATGTGCCCAAAATTCCATTTTTACCAAGGGGAACGTGATGGGAACAGGGAGATCCCGACCCTCGGGAATTGCAGCATCCCAGGAGTGATGGAGGTGCTCTGGAAAGCCCCCAAAAAGGATGCTGGTGCACAGGGCCGAGGCCAAGGGCAGTGGGGTGAGGGAGGGGAGCATTCCCAGTGATCCACGGTGCTATTCCAGCCCCACACGTGTTACCCAGTCCACAAGGAGATTTCTGGGAGCCTGATGGAGCAGGGGGAGGGGGGGGCTCCCCACACAGCTTCCCAGCCGGGGCTCGTCCCGTCCCCGACGTCCTGGGAGAAACTGTCTCAAAGAACCATGGAATTCATCTTACTGGGAAGGAATTACTCTTACTGGGAAAGAATTACTCTTTAGGGAAAGGAATTACTTGTACTGGAAAGGAATTACTTGTACTGGGAAGGAATTACTTGTACTGGAAGGGAATTACTCTTCAGGGAAAGGAATTCTTCTTGCTGGAAAGGAACTACTCTTACTGGGAAGGAACTACTCTTACTGGGAAGGAATTACTTTTACTGGGAAGGAATTACTCTTACTGGAAAGGAATTACTTGTACTGGAAAGGAATTACTCTTAATGGGAAGGAATTACTTGTACTGGGAAGGAATTACTTGTACTGGAAAGGAATTACTCTTACTGGGAAGGAATTACTTGTACTGGAGAAAAGTTTTCAACTGATGAGCACAGAAGGGGTGAAACGAGGGAAACCTCCACCTGGATCAGTCCAGGAAGCTCCTCATCATTCCCACACCCTCTCCGTGGGGCTCCAAGGGAAATTCCAAGGAAAAGGAGGCAGCCGGTGGAGTGGCTGCCCGGGAATGCCTGGGAACGCCTGGGAACGCCTGGGAAGCTGCGGCTCCGCTGCTGGCAGTGCCCAGAGGACGGCAGCAGGGAGCAGCCTCGGCTCCAGCACTGCTGCTCCGAGCCAGGCACCATCCCGAAACGCTTCCCAACGGGAATGAGGTGGGATGGAGAGGCCAGAAAAATACCTCAAACATCGGGAAAACGGGCTGGTTGAGCCTGTGAGTTGGAAGTCACAGCGCTGCGTTGAGCTGGCAGGGATGTATGGAAAATGGGAATGAGGGAGGGAGGGAGGAAAGGAGGGAATGAAGGAAGAGAAAAAGGGAAGGAGGGAGAGGGAGGAAACGAGAGAGGGAGAGAGGGAGAGAGGAAAGAAAGAAAGGAGGGAATGAAGAAAGAGAAGAAAGGGAAGGAGGGAGAGAGGAAGGGAAGGAGGAAGAAGGAGAAGGAGAGAGAGAGAGAGAGAGAGAGAGGGAGGGAGGAAAGAAAGGAGGGAATGGAGGAAGAGAGGAAAGGGAGGGAGGGAGGGAAAAAAGGGCTCCCGTGGAGGTGCCGTCCTGGCACAGCCTCAGCAGGTCCCAACAGTGCTGATGATCCCCCTTTTCCACCTCAAGGCACGTGGAGACACTTCAGTGACGCCCCCCGAGCCCCTGGGAGGGAGGCAGGGAGGGAGGGAGGGGGGACACACAGCCCCCCCTTTCCATGGGCATCCCTCCTCCTGCCTCATTTCCCCCATCATTCCTGCCCTTGGGAATTCCCACCCCTCCTGCCGGTGCCGCGGCCCCTTTTCCACCTGCTCTGCCTCCTCCTCCTCCTTTTCCTCCTCCTCCTCCTCCTCATTCCCTGTGTCCCTCGGCGCGTGTGCCCGGACACCGGTACCACAGACACCTCCCTGGGTGTCATTCCCGAGAAAAGGCTGTGGAGCCGGTGGCAGGCCCTGGATTTATGGGCTGTCCAGAGCCCAAAGGCTCGTTCCCTTCCCGACTCCTAAAAATAGCAGCTGCCGAGCGCGAGTTTAATGGGGCCGTCGGGGAGCGCAGGGAAGGGGGCTGATGGATGGAGAGCAGCATGGAGCCGGGATGGAGCCGGGAGCACACGGAGCCTCCACGTCCAGCGGGAAGGAGCCAGAGGGCACCGGGGCATCCCGGTGGGATGGGGGGGCCGGGAGCTCAGCCAGGCACGGGAACAGGGAATGCAGACCACTGGAAAACCTGTGGCTGCTGCACCCGGGCTGTGCCGCCCTCTGCGCCCCCCCCCGGCACCGACACGGGGCTGCAAAGAGGAGCAGGAGGAACAACCTCGTTTGGGAAGGGGAAAACATCCCTTTTGTGCTCAAACAGAACGTCGGGATTATATTTCTAAAATGCCATTTAGAATTGAATTTAATTCAATTTAATCTTCCTAAATGCAGGATTTATGCACCTCTAATTATCGGCAGCAGGTTTTTTCCATCATCTATTTTTGACCAGCTGCTCCTGCATCACAAACCCCCCGGAGCAGGCGGCAGAACAGGCGGCAGCACCACAGAATCCTGGGATCCCCGAGGCTGGAAAAGCCCCCCCAGCCCAGGGAGCCCACCCTGTGCCCCATGCCCACCCTGTCCCCCAGCCCACAGCACTCAGTGCCACGGCCACTCCTGCCTTGGGCACCTCCAGCCCTGGGCACTCCAAACCTCCCTGGGCAGCCCCTTCCAACGCCTCACCACCCTCTCCAGGCACAAATTCCTCCTGAATTTCCTCATGCAGGGATTTACACACAAAGTGGTGAAACTTTGGCCTGCATTTCCCTTACTCTTGAAGGACAGAACTCAGTCAGCCCCCCCCCCCCGCATTAGCCCCTCCTGCCCTTCTTTCACGAGCTACATTTGCACTGAAATTAGAGGCTTCTGCTTATCTATAAGTGAAAAAATGCAAATAAAATGCAAATCTCCTCTCAAGTGGCCAGGAGTTGGAGTAGCAGCTCCCTGTTCCCTCCCCTGGGGCTGGCAGAGCCCTGAGGGGAGTGGGAACATCAGCCTGAGCCAAGGAGGGCAGCAGAGAAGGGCTCCAGGAGGTCCCACAGCTGTTCCATGTGGATTTATCCACCTTTCTGCAACACAGGGGGCCACCCAGAGAGCCCGAGGTGCTCAGGGTGGGAATTCCTCCTCCACAGCCCCCTTGGAGGCACCAGCAGCTCGGGGGATGCCCCAGCTGTGGTTCCATGAGCTCAGCAGCAGCAGGACAGACCCCCTGGGAGCAGCTCCCAACTCCTGAGTGTCTCCAGGGGAGGGGGACGACAGCACAGCCCCAGGATGGATGTTTTATTCTACCTTTTTCACTTGCTTTTTGTTATTTTTTAATAGATTTAAAAGAAGTCTATGAGGATCAGGAGATGCCACAAGCAGCTGGTTGCCTTCAGGGAAGTCCACAGAATCATGGAATGGTTTGGGTGGGAAGGACCTTACAGTCCACACAGTGCCACCCCTGCCGTGGGCAGGGACACCTTCCATAGCCCAGGTGGCTCCAAGCCCCATCCAACCTGGCCTTGGACACTCCCAGGGATCCAGGGGCAGCCACAGCTTCTCTGCCCAACCTCTGCCAGGGCCTGCC
>JAWWEU010000485.1:0-10985 GCA_035583155.1 Acropternis orthonyx | reverse complement strand
TTAACTGAAACTCTGTCACATTGGGAAGTGGTTGGCATTTTGCCAAGAGTCAAACCAAAACAATAACATTTTTGGTGTGATTTTTTTTCCAAGCGACTGTATTTGGAGGTTTCATTTCAAACTGCAAAGCTGCAGTGTTATTTCAGACAACCCTCTCCATAAGCAGAGCAGACTGGCACAGCTGTCCTTCCTTTCTACCACAGCCATTTGGGCACAGGAGCCTGGCAGGGACATCCCATGGCTTCCTTAGCAGTGTCCAAGCCCAAGGCCAGCACACTAAGCATGCCTGGGTGTTCCCAGCAGCCCAGACAGCTCCCACATTGCTGTGGGTGCTGGGAACCACACAGGCCTGCCCCTGGAAAACTGGCCCAGGATTGCACAGCCTCCACGGACATCACCCTCCCCAAGGGCTTTTATTTTCTCCTCCTGTTCCCAAGCTGTTGGAGCACACTGTGACAAATAACTGCACATGTTTACACCACCCCACACGACAACAAGACTTTCAGAAATGGGAGTACCTGGCATATACTCAAACCAGCCTGTAGAACCAGCTTGTCCCTAGAAATCCTGGAACTCTGGCAAATGATCCCTTTGACCCAGGGAAGTCAAAACCTTCCCTACAACTTCCAAAGGGCTTGTTGTACTAAGAAAAAGTGCTGCCTTTCAAGGCATTTTATGAAATCCAGAGGACACGCACTGTTTAAATGAACTATTCCGGTCTAAAATGGATTTGCAGTTCAAACCAGGCACCAGAAGTTTAAGAGAATACTTAAACAAGAGCAAAGATCCAAGCTCAACATAGTTACTAATACAGAAATCAAATTAATACTAAGTAAAGATAAAATTTGAATATTCTAACACTGCTGACCAAGAAAACGCCCTGTGCTGGTCCTAAATGTCATCTCTGAAACCAAACAGGAATCTCACCAGTGTTACAAGAAACACTGCAGGGAAATGTGGAAAGCACCAAGAAGACATTTTAAAACAAAACCCCATATAATGGGGGAAGGATTTCTCAACCAGGCAGGTTCTGAAAACAAAATGTAACTGAAGTAGACACGAGACTGTGGAAATGATTCCTAATAAACCATTAAAAATGAAAGCAAGACTCTCATCTGAATACTGCCTAAATCTGTGCATCAGAACTGTTGTATTATCATTTAGGCAATTGTAATAATACACAAAACAAGTGATACACAGTGTTACTGCCCCCACCCACTGCCCAGCAGCTCCTCAGCAGCAGCCCCTGGCCAGCTCTCCCCAGCTTGTATCTGGGCACCAGGCCATATCCTATGGAATATCCCATGGAATATCCCCTGGGTCTGCTGGGATCAGCTGTCCCAGCTGTGTCCCCCAGCCCCTCGCTGGTGGGGTGGGGTGAGAAGCTGCAAAGTCCTTGACTTGCTGCAAACTCTGCTCAGCAACAACCAAACATTTCTGTGTTATCAACATTATCCTCATCCCAAATCCAAACCACAGCACTGTGCCAGCTACTAGGAAGAAAATGACCTCTATGCCAGTCAAAACCAGGGCAACACTGTAGGAAAACAGTCCTTAAACTGAGCAATTCAAAGAGCAATACAAAATATTTCTGAAGTATATTTAACGCCGCTAAGGTTTTGTATCAAGAGGTTTCCCCACCAAATTAAGCATTTACTTTAGCAATTGAATATTGAGTGCTCCTACCGTATGATGACATTAAGTGCTTCATATTCGACCACAACAGACTGTACATCTCCTTTAGTAAGGATTGTTTCCAGGGTAGAAAGAATGTTGGACACCTGAGGGAACAAGAAAACATCAGAGTGAGACCCCAGATACAAATACTTCCATGAGGAGCTGGAATTCTGAAATTTCATTTTCCAGGAATGGTGTTTGGATTACACCAGGCCTTGTTTTAAGGTCAGAGCTCTGAGCAAACTGGAATATTCACAGCATTTCCTCCCTCTGCTGTTTCACTGGTTTCTAACAGACCTGCTCACATTGCAGCTCCTCCCTCGAGGGAAGCAGTAATTTCTGGCTCAGTTTTTTCCATGAACTTAGGGCCTATACTCGGCTGTCAAATTCAATGGAAAACGACCTTCACAGAGCAGGGTGACCAAGAGACTGCACAAGCCTCCTCTCCCTGGGACATCAGGCCAGTAAGCAGAAGAGGGAAGAAACTCACCTCCTTTTTAACGACTTCCGAGGGAAACGCCTGCTTAGAGATCACCCAAAGTGCCCGAGTGCGAGTGTTTTTGTCTGCAGATTTCACAGCAACACCGTTCACTGCCGAGAGCAAATCCTGGATCTCGGTGGCTGGAAGAGAACACACAGCCCTCAAACTCTGTGCACCAAGGCCCAGGTCAGTCACTCTGCTCACTGAGCATGGCTAAGGATCCATTCAACTGCAAGCGTCAAGGATGTAATGTCTTAAACAGCACTTTCTGGCAATTTCACTCAATACAAAGCAACAAAAACCTCCCAGTGTATCAATATAGGGATACTAGTAGCGTAGTACATCTGTATTACCTTTATAGGACTTCACAAACACATAAAACTAGAAGACAACTTTAGTTAAATACGCTAGAGGTAAGGATTACGTATTTAAGTATTCCAAAGTTCTTGGATTTCAAGGGAATTTAGCAGCACTGCTGGACTGGCATAAATAAATTCACTTCAGGGTCTATGAGAGGCTTTATCATTAAAGAAGGTGGTCAAACTGTAACTCAGTACACAGAAATTAATAAGGTTAACACAGGACATGTAAAGAGAAAGACTGATGAAGAAAACATGTATTCCTTTAAAATTCCAAAAGAACAAAGTCTGATTTATTCCAAATCTTGGCTTTGTGGGCAAATGATCTCACAATCAAGAGAAACATAAGGACAAGCGCACTCCTTTCCTCAACTAAAACTACACACATGAGTATGGGAGCTCTTTGTCCTCGCTCCTGAACTCTCCATTGTTTTCAGGACTTCATTATTTCTGGAGCCTGACACGCCCAAAGTGACCTGTAATTTATCAACTGGTTAAAAAAACCCCAAGTTATGGGGAAACAGAAAGGGCCCACACAGACATTATTAGAGATGCCTCATTCTCAGAGAAAATCAGGGTAAATTTTGGGTAACAGGAAAGCAGGACACACTGAAAAACCAGAGTAGAAAGAACCAAAAGAACCAATTTCAAACAGGGTGGCAGTCACAGGAAAAATGCCCTCTGCACATCCACACACATGATTTGGTTCAGTCTTGCCTGAGCTTCTCTCTAGTAAAGGTAATCCCAGAATATTTGTCCAAGAGTATTTAACACTTCTCATGAGAATACCTGACTGCACGTAACTTGCTATTTGCATTTAGAATCCCCCCACACTCCCCCACCATGAAGGCACCACACAACAGCCACACCACAATCCCTTGGGTGTCCATGAAAGACAACCTTGGTCTCAACCACCTTCCACCACCATCCAGGTGACACTGAGCAGCTTCCAACTGTGTTACTCCAACTGGACATGCCCAACACTTTGGCAGGTGTAACAGGTACTCTCAAGGACCAGCCAAAGTGGACACCAACTCTCCCCTGTTCCCAAAACCTTGTGCTTTTACCTTGATACAAAGCCTTGAGCTCTCAGCAGCAAAACCTTTTGTGAAGGGGATTTAGCGCTTTCTGGGAATGCAGGTCATAAGATTTTGGATTACTTTGAATTAGTTTAATTAGAAATACCTACCAGCACAATATTTGGGGCTGGCCTAGATGACCTTTAACAGTCTCTTCCAACCCAAACCACTTTATGGTGGATTATGGCAGGTGAATGTGGAAAACATGGAAGAGCACTACAATTCACACCCAAATTTTACAAAAAGGTCCTTCACTCTTTCTCCACTTGGACATCTTTTGTTTCTTATGACCAATTCCACAAAACTAATTACAGAACCTAACTGAGAGCAAAGAATTCAATGGAATTAGAAATAAGTAAAACAGAATTAGTGTAAAAGCATGAAAAAATACCACCTTATGTACAAGAATTAGTGAACTGATCACACCGCTCATATTAGAGACAAAACCACTGCACCACTTAGGAACTGTCAACCTGAGCAAAACTGAAGCATATGCTAAGACAGACAAAGCAAAAAACCCTGATGCATTGTATTTATACCCAGAAGTTGGTCTGCTTACCAGATAATTCGGCTGTATTAGTTGAATTAAAAGTGCAGAATCCCAGTGCCTGCAAGGCTGCATTGCTGAGCTCTGAGTTTGCACTAGAAATGTGTGCCTGAAAAAAGAAGCCAAAAACACAAAGTCTCAGGTTACAGAAGCAGCTGACAAATATTGTCTTAACTGTCTGAACACCAGCAATTCTGGAGAGGTCAGAACCAAACACTTGATGGAAACTGCACCCACGTAGGAAACCCCTCCTGACTCCACATACTCCACATGAATAAAACAATTCGAAGTGCTGAAGACACTTATGCTCTCTGGAATTCAGACATCCTTCCTGAAAGAAATTCTAAACATCCCAAGTACTTTGCTTTGGTTCTGTATGTGATATTCTATCACTTGACTCTCTAATTGTTTTTAAATATCTAAAACAGAAGGACAAAAAGGCTAAGAACAGTCTTGACATTAACCTTTGAAAAAGCTTGACATTTACTGCATCTTACGAATTCTAAAGTGCTTCTAAAGGCAGCCACAGCACACTGCATTCTTTTCTGGCTGGAAGATTAGATTTGGCTGTGGGATGCTGCCTGAACACATCCAAAACCCTGATTATTTTTCTGAAAGACACAATTTGCCAACAAACCCTTATTGCTCTGTCCCTAACTTGGATTCCTATTAAGAGCTTGGACTCCGTGATCCTGGAGTCTTCTCCAGCCTTATTGATTCCGTGATTCTATAAATGAACACAAACATGACAACTACAATGCCTGCTGACTTCTCCACCTAAACATATGAAAAAACATACCTTAAACACTTTGCAGAGTTGAGGGAAGTGTTTTCTGACATCTTCAGCGAATACTTTGCCTCCTTCACCACTCAAGCGACTTTCAGGAGCAGAAGGGAAAACAAAAAATATTTACAGGTTAAATACCTTATAACTGACTTAACGTTTGATTTCGGATGCACATTACCCAGGATGTTTTCTTTGAAAGAAGAAAACACAACACTGAAGAAGGTAAAGAGCAAAAATGTCAGTCACAACATGACCCAGCAGTAAAACACTGTGTTATAGTATAATGGAAAAAGTGAAGTGACTCATGACCCATTTAGGGCTTAAGGAGCATTAAAAAAACATCCAGGGCTCTCATTTTTTTGGTCAACTCCTACAAAAACATTAAAAAGTTAACACTCAAACTTTGAATGACTGCTGAAAAATTGCACTGAACAGAAATACATGAGCTTAAAAGAGCACATTCCTCATAAGCAGCTCCAGAATTCAGGCTCCCCACTCCAGGAAAAGCCTGGGCTGACAACGAGCAAGGATGACTTTGCACATATGTGACGAACATCCATACAGGAATGCTGTAATTATGCTACAAAACGTCAACAATCAGTTCCACACAGCAAAAACCAACCGTAATAAGCTCGGTCGTTCCGGGCACACACAACCTGCGAAACCTGTTGGCACTTAAGTATCAAGTCAGGGTTTTTTGTTTTTTTTTTCTGTCAGTTTTTACTCCAAATCTGTAAAATCCGGTATCAGAGCAATCATAGCCTTAAAAGTCACTCCAGAACAGGCAGGCAGGAGCCCAAGGGAGACCCTGATGGGAAGAGCTCGTGCCTTTGCTCATGGCAAATCCGGCAAAGGTACAGGCAGAACCTCATGGGGAGGGAGCATCTTCCGAAAAGGAACGCAATTAAAACGAGGCACGACCATCCCCAAACCCGAAACACACGATTAAAAACCTCACAATCATAAAGCTGAGAGGGTTTGGGTTTGGTTTTTTTTTTTTGTGATTAAAAAAAAAAAAAATAAATAAAGCTGTTATTTCCTCACATTCCTTCACCCATCTGGGCAGATTCTGCAGGAAATGCGAGAAAGGAGGGAGACTGGGGCTGCGCGGACCCCGTAAAGGGGCACTCCTTCCTTCCTTCCTTCCTTGCTTCCCTCCCTCCCCCCAGCCCCGCGTGTCTCCCCCCGCGGCCACGCCGCTCCCAGAGCTGCCTCCCCCAGCCCGGCCGAGGCAGCCGCCCTCCCCGGCCCTCCCGGGGCTCCCTCCCTCCCCCCTGCCCCATCCCATCCCATCCCGGCCCCGCTCCCCCCCTCACACCCCGCTCTCTCCCCCCTCACGCCGCGCTCTCTCCCCCCTCACGCCGGCCCGCTCCCCCCCCTCACGCCGCGCGGGCTCACCTGACGATGGTGAGGTGCGCGTCGGTGAGCTCGCCGGCGGGCGCGGCGGGGTCCCGCAGGGTGTGGAGCAGGGGCCCGAGGCCGAGGCCGGGCCCGGGGGTGCCGGTGCCGGTGCCGCTCATGGTGCCGCGGCCGCCCCTCCGCCCCGCGCCTCCCTCCCCGCCGTAAGATGGCGGCGCGCGCGGGCACGGGAGCGGCGCGCGCGGCGCCCGCGCCGTTCCCGCGCCCGGCGGGGGCCCCGCCCCTCGGCGCTGATTGGCGGGGGCGCGGCGGGAGGGGCGGGGCCGGCGCGGGGCTGAGGGGGAGCTCAGAGCGGCCCGGCCCCCGCCCCGGGCCGGGTGTCCCGGCAGCGGCACTGCCGGCGGGGTGGAGGCACGCTGGGGGGGTCGTCAGCCCGTCCCCTGGCCCTGCACACGCACACATACACACACACACCCGCAGTCACGTCCTGTCCCGTTGCCCAACCCCCCCTGGAGCTCTGGCAGCCTCGGGGCCGTGCCCCCTGCCCTGGGGAGCCTGCTCGGTGCCCACCACCCTCTGGGGGAAGGGCCTTTCCCTGAGATCCCACCCGAGCCTGCCCTGGCACAGCCCCGGCCGTTCCCCATGCCCTGTCAGCCACCGCCCTGCAGAGGGTCTCCTCCCCAAATCCCGGCATCCCGCTGGCTCCGTGGGGGTCTCCAGGCAGGCCGGGATTCCCTGGACACCCCCGGATCTGTTGCTCCTCAGTTAAAGGAAGAACAAACCCCAACCGGTCAAACACCGCCGGAGGCCATAAATAAGGTGTTAACAGTTCCCTTCCTGCTGTTCCTTCCTCTGTTCCTCAGGGACGAGCGCCGCCTCGGAGAGCCGGAATGGCGCTGTGGACACGAGGTGGCAGGATTGGAAAGCGGATTCCAGAGAGCAGCCACATCCCGTAAATGTGAGGGTACGGAACTTGTTTCCAAGAGCAGCCCGAAAAAAGGGCTGGAAATAACCAGGAGAGAGGCTGGTCTGCGGTACAGCCAGCAGGCACAGGAGCATATTCCCGGTGAAATTACAACAATTAAAGCTCGGAAATTAAATAAATTACAAAGAACTGAGAGAGTAAATAAAGCAAGTTAGCTCAAGATCCTCCTCGTGGAAAACGCTTTCTGAGGAATTCTCAATTCCAAACAACACGTAATTCACAGGAAGATTCTCAGTGGACATCAGATTTGGGGTCAACACTCAGAAATAAAGAAACTCCTCAAACTAATTTACTTCTTTAAATCAAGAACACGTGTCAAAGGGTGAAACGTTCTCAGGAAAGAGAAGTAAATTCACTGCAGCCTCAGGGTGTGATTAAAACAGAGGTAGCTTTAATGCTGCTTCGGGCTGAAGTTTTAAAAACACGTGGAGAGTGATTTCAGTTCGGTTTCAGACAGGACAGTCTCAAACCCGTGTAAACAACACACCACATCCCCCCACTGCCTTCGGAACGTGCTGGGAACTCGGGCGTTCTCCTGGTTTCTCCCGCTGCTTCTTCTCGCCACTTTTATTCTCGTTACAAAGTTGTGCAGCTGATTCTTCACAAAGTGGAAGCAGAGAAGTGAAAGGACTTCGATATCTCTCCTCTGGATGGGGAAACCCCACAAAACCCATTGATCTCACAACCAAAGCACGAGGTTGGTATCACTGATCCCATGCTCTTCCCAATCCTCGCATGGGTGGTGCCAGGCCATCCATAAAGTGACTTGATGTGTCTTAAAAATAAGCTTGTTCTAAAGGCCCTTAGAGTTCAAGCAAATCAGTTAATTAAACAAATAATAATGTGTAGAGAACAGGGAAAAAACCCCAAAGCAACAGTCTAAAAAATAAATATGTAGAAATCAAGGGAAATAAGGAGAGAACAGCCTACTGAATTTAAAAGTAATCGAAACAGTCACACAGAGGGTTTGCTCAAACGGTGCAAGAAATGAGGAGAAGGAGCAGTTTATATACAAAAATAATCTTTAAATCTTTGGTAACCATGGGTTCTTCATATTTTTACAGTACTTGTATTCTAAAAATAGTTTTCTATTATTTATGTAAGTACATTTTATAATTTATTTCCTACTGTAGTTTTTTAACAAAACTTATAGAAAAGCAGAACTTAAAAAGTCAGGAAGAGATGGGGAAAAAGTCTTATCTGAAGACAGGCATGTGAATTGGGTTCACTCTAAAACATGGTTCTTAAGAAGTGTGTCTGGTTCCTCTGCTCACATAATGCCGAATTTTCCAGGTAAGTAGTTTGT
Organism: Acropternis orthonyx; assembly: GCA_035583155.1. Lineage (NCBI taxonomy): Eukaryota > Metazoa > Chordata > Aves > Passeriformes > Rhinocryptidae > Acropternis > Acropternis orthonyx. The sequence goes on along the minus strand of JAWWEU010000485.1, from coordinate 2,405 downwards.
TTTCCCTTGGGATGTTGCATTCCTTCCATCACTTGGCTTGGAAGGCATGTCCATGGTGGTGTACCTAATCTGGAACCCTCCTGCAGTGACTGAGGCATCCGTCAAAAACTTCAAGGTCATCACATTGCCTGCGACAAGGGAAAGAAAAACCAAGGTTACGTTTGGGATGGAATGAAAATGGGATACTTCAGGGCTTGCTTTGGGTTTTTAGTGCTCTTTGCTGCTGAGATGCTGATTTTGACAGCAGTCCACCTGGGCTATGGAAGGTGTCCCTGCCCATGGCAGGGGTGGGGTGAGATGGGCTTTTGAGGCCCCTCCTTCTGACTCAAACCATGCCGTGATTCTGCGATTCCACGAATCAGTTTCCCTGTTGTTTTTCTGCTGCTGCCAGCTGTGCTAACAGGAGTTTCCACACAGATGATCCCAAGGGACACACACCTGCTTCTGTGCCGCCTCATGGCCCTTGAGCACAGAGGGGGGAGAAAAGTGCCTTTGACTTACGGCCTCGACACAGAATAATGTCTACAGGCAGCTTTGGAAGTGTCCCTGCAACCCTCGCTGCTCACATGGGGGCTCTGGTGCAGGAGCACTGGGTGCATAGGTGGGGCTCGGCTACTCCCTGCACATCTGCTGTGCAAACTGGGGGTGTGTTACTGCCCGGGAGAGGCCAGCAGGATGCACCCTGGGTACCCTCCAATGAGGCTGACTGGCATTTATTTAGAAGGAGTTGTGGGGGTTTTCTGCCAGAAATAAATTACCTGTGCTAATGATGTCATCTGGCAACTCATCTCCGCAAAACCTGGAAAAACATAGAAATGGTGGTGGTTAACTCGGAGCTCAAGGGGATAAATTGGCTTGAGGTCTGCAATGTTTATAATTCTGTGTTAAGTGGGCTGCCTAAGGGATTTTTGTCGTCATCCCGTAGTAAGGTTTAGAGGAGGGAAAAATGCAGGAAGGAGTTTTCAATGTACGCAGAAAGTAAATGATGCAAAACAAGATAAAAAGCAATTTAACAAGGCAGTAAGGAAAAAGTGGCCCAAGGCTAAGAAAGGAAGAATATTGTCAAAAAAAACCCCATTTAAAATTATCGGTAAAGGCAAAACACATGCTTTGCTACACATGATCTGTAGGGAGGTTGTGAAAAGTGGCAGGATCTGGGAAGTGTCTTTGTATCACCTCTTACGGTTTGGGTTTTGGGTTTTTTGTGCAGTCCCTGTACTGGAAAATTGAGGTACTTCACACCAAGACATGAGTGATAAAGGATAAATAGAAGTGTGACATTGAAGAAAGTGAGAATTAAGCAGAGAAGGAACTAAATCTAATAGGAGAGATGGAACTAAATCTAATAAGAGAGATGATATATAACACTTGTTCTATACTGTCAGAAAATATTTTAGCTCTGTAGCAAATAGTAACTTGAATCAAATATATTTTTGCTAACAGTTTAACACGTCACCTCCCTCCTTTCAGTTAAAGCAAACACAAAATGCTGTTTGAGATTCCTAAGAGTTCTTCCTGTGAAATACTGGAGAATTAGGATAAGTAGTGAACTAAAAAGTCTTGCAGCTTTCTTTCATCTCATTTAACAAAGCAAAAAAGGGCAAAGCTCAATTCCCTGAAACTCTTAACAGGCTCATGTTAATGCTATTAAAGTAAATTGGAAAGATAAGACACTGAAGTGCAGGAAAGATAAATCAGGTACTATTGCTCCAGGAGTTATGGCATCCCAGTGGAGCTAATTGGAGAAGGGATACAGGGCCCTTCTGAAGTTCTGGGGGAAAACTCATCATTAATTTGCATGCTGAAGCTGGATTTGCTTTACCTGCCCACAAAGCCATTGATATCATCATAGCTGTCGTAGATTTCCAAGAAATCAGCCGTACAAGCAATGTCATCCTCCACATCAAACTCCAGGAACTGCACGTGGATCCGCTGGCCGTACTTGACTCTGATGTGCCAGTAGCAAACCTGCTCATTTTCGTACTCGTTTGGGTATCCCGGTGACTTGAAAACATGTTTTGAATCTGTGAAGACTCCACCACACTCCTTTCCTAAGGGAGAAATAGAAACATCAGAGTTCAAGCATTCCTTCTGCCTGTGGCTATTGGTTGGAATCTTTGAGCACTTTGACCCGGCAGAGCCATAAAAAGCCACACAGGAGCATCCAGAGTGACGGAACTTCTCATACATTCAAGCACTTGGTGAGTGTCAGTCACTCCCAGCTTTTGGGTGAAGTTATTTTGAAAGCCAGAGGTGAGATAATTGGATTGAGAGGAAAAGCTTTCATTGACCTCAGTGACTTGGGACCAGAGCTGTGTGTTTTAGGTAAAATTCCTGGCTGGGAGGGTGGGCAGGCCCTGTCCCAGGTTGGGCAGAGAAGCTGTGGCTGCCCCTGGATCCCTGGG
>JAWWEU010000484.1:0-10986 GCA_035583155.1 Acropternis orthonyx | reverse complement strand
GGGCTTGGAGCAACCTGGGCTGGTGGGAGGTGTCCCTGCCCATGGCAGGGGGTGGGACTGGGTGGGCTTTAAGGTCCTCCCAACCCAACCCCTTCTGGGATTCCATGATAATTCCAAGTCAGTGCTGTTCAGATGAGAGACAGTGGGTTTAAATGAGTTTCTCAGGTTGCTAAAAATTTGCTGATTCTGTTTTTCAGCAAGGAAGAAATATTGATTAGTAACATTGGGATCCATAAACATCCACTGAAGATATAAAAGCTGGGTAAGGAGTTAAAAGGAGGAGTCGATGTGGGTTATGACCCTGAGCTGGGCAGCCACATAAACACTCTTTAAACCACTGTTCAAGTCATGCAACATCTCATTCCTTAACACCAGAGGAATTGAATTTTCTCATTACCCAGATTACTCACTTGACAAAAAGCAGAGACTTTTCTTTGCCAATCAGCCAAAGGCTGTGGTTTCCTGTCCTGCCAGACACAGGAGCTGGGCAAGTCAGTGAGGATGAGGGTGGTCCTGGAGCACTTTCAGGTGCCTCTTGGAAAGGAATTTAGTGGAAACCTCCCTACACTGTTAAAAACTCAAAATACTGTGAATCTGGGGACTTGTACATGATTGGGTATATTTTTGTTATTATTTTTCCTTGTTTTGAGTTTGAGTGACAAAGGAGGAGCTGGGGAGGAATGAGCAGTGAATGGCTTTATTGGACTCCTTGCATGGTGAGATGTTATTCTCCTGCTAGGGATGGCAGTGGGAATCTCAGGGAAGACAAATTCATTCCACAAAGGTTCTAGATATATAGATTATTTCCATCCCAAGCCTTGTTTGTGCCTCCTGCCCCAATAAACAAAGAGCCTTTCTGTGCTGCTCAGTCTCTGAGGGCATTGCAGAGACAAACATGCACTGAAGTCCTTGAAGGACTGAGTGTTGACTGGGAAGCAAAACAGAACAGGGATATTGGCACTGCCTTTCCTGTTTAACTCTCTGTTGAGTCAGGAACACCCTCCTGGAGCCAGCCTTGGCTCTGCATGTCTGGTTTGTCCCATTCAGGAGCAGGACGTGTTTTGGTGGGGGGACTTGATAGTGAAATCAGAGTGGGAAAAACCACAAAACTTCTCCTTTGGAAATGCCTTCCACAAGTGTCTGGGGATTGTTTTTAGGAGAGACTCCTTACCTCCTCCTCAGAGCTGGGAAAATATTCCCCTGCCTCAAGTCCCAGGCTGGGAGTGTGTCATGTGGACCAACAAAAGCCCCAAATAAACAGTGACAGAGTCATTCCCAGCAGTAGCTCCAAGGTGGCCCTTGGAGACTCGTTTATTCTGCTTTATGAGGCAGTTCAGGCAAGGCCATGCAGAACAGCAGCTTAAAAGGCTCCAGAATAAATGGATTTACTCTCCCAATTTAAACTCTGGGCAGCTGGAAAGAGTTGGCCTAAGACTGGAAACCCAAAGTGGGGAACAAGCTGTCAGCTGGGATTCAAGGGCTGACATTGTCTAATCCTCACACCATGTTGCTGTTCCCCTCTTACAGGCAGGAATGGATCCCATGGAAGAGAGATCTCTCCTGATCTTCCTCATAAATGAACCCTCCTCCTGCTTTTTTTGTCCCAGAAATGAGAATATTAGCACAGAGCACTTGTGGAAGTAGCAATTTCTGTGTAATAGCTCTGTTACAGACATGAAGCCCCACAGGCTAATGAGCTGTGAGCTTTAATGAGCTCCTGATAGTGCTGGAGTAGAAGAAATTAAATATATATATATATTTTAAATGTCCAAAGGCTGAGAGTAATGAAGTGTGGAAGGATGAAGTGTTGATTGTGAACTCCTGAGTCAGACAGCTGGACTACTTAAAAAAAAAATCAGATATTCCCCATAGTGGCATTTCCCAGGATTTAAGAAGCTCATTTCCCCCTCTCTTAATTTAAACCCATGTGATCATAGTTAATACCTAACTAACATCTGTCCCAGGTAGCCTGGATGAGTTGGATTTAGTGGCACAAAGGAATGGTAAGATTCCAAATGAATTATATATATATATATATAATATGAATTATATCTCATATTCCAAATTGATATACCCAGGTGCTAATAAACATTTATTTTTTGACTGTATTACCTAAGTGTATCCTGAATCTGGGAGAGAAGGAAAACAAGGTCTGTATGGAACTAATGGGGAGAGGGTTGAAATAGAGTTTGAGAAGCAAAATGGTTTCTTTTGGTCAGCTTTGAGGAAAACCCAAGGATTAGTTTGGTTTAAACCACTTTTGCAGAAGTAACAAACACAGATCTGAACAGCACAGGATTGTTCAGAGCAGGCCAGTTTTGAACAGACTGGTGTGGCTGTTCTACTAAAGACATTTCTAAGGTGAAACATGAGGATTTTGTCCAGATATATGTTCAACTTCATGTTTTCAGGGGAATTGGGAACTTTGGTGGTGCTTTCCCCTGCGTTTCTCCCCTGTACAGGCATCCCAAAAGGCTGCAGACAGCACCTTGGTGTGGTCACCCCATCACAGGGTCCCTGAAATGCACCATAAACTCAAGCACAAGGTAAGGAACAAACAGCCCAGTGCTTCTGTTGGGCTAAAGATATTTGAATTCACTGTCTGAACTTGTAAATCCCATAGGAATGTATCAAGTGTCAGTATAAATTATTATTATTTTTCTGGCAAACAGATTTGGTTTTCCTGAAACTTCTTGATGTGGGAGGTGTCCAAGGCCAGGTTGGACGGGGCTTGGAGCAACCTGGGCTGGTGGAAGGTCTCCCTGCCCATGGCAGGGGGTGGCACTGGGTGGGCTTTGGGGTCCCTTCCCACCCAACCCAGTCTGGGATTCTATAAATGTGGAGGAAAAGGGGAATATTAGCTATAGACCAAGCTAGTGTTTTCAGTGAGCTCTGGAGCTAAAAGTCCAGCCTTGGGTGTGCAAACTGAAGGGAAAAGGTTTGGGGAATGTCTTCATCTCAGCTGCACAAACAGCAGGTCCTGCCTGAATTCCTTGTGCTGGGTTTGTCATCACAGTGGGACCTTTGGCAGGAGCTGAGCTTTGGAGAGAAATGTTCCCCAGAGGACACAGAGGCCTTTCCAAGCACCCACACCATGAGCAGGTGATTCCAACCCTCCTGACTCAGCCTGTATGGAGTAAATAACTCTGTGGAAGGGACCTGCCCTTGCTGATGGGATGTTTTCTCCTTCTCTCTGTGCTGGCAGAGAAGCCTCGTGTGTGTGAGGACCTGCTGGGAGAGCAGGGCGGGGACAGTGAGGACAGTGGAGCACAGAGGGAGGGAGAGACTTGAGACAGCTCTTTAGCCTGGACCTTTATCCCCTCTCCAGGATCTCTTGTGGTGATTTAGTGCAGTGCCAGACCCACATGAGTGCTTGGAGGAGCAGAGAAACCCAACTCCCATGTGCTCCTCACAAAGCACTTGTCACTTTTTAACTCTTTTAAGAAATATCTTATTTATGCACTACCATGTGCTTTTTTCCAGGCTTTACATAAATATTTATTAGCCGCTGCCTATCTTTGATGTGAAAGTAATTTCTCTTTCTGATTCCTGGTCAGGAAATTACAGCTTTCCCAGCCCCTGCTGCTTGTGTCCCTCCATCCCCCTGCATGGAGGAATCGTTCCTTCGGTCCCCTCTGGGGGTGACAAAGTGCTGGCACAGCCCAATTGTCCTTAGTGCCAAATGCTGTGTTAGATCTCACGAATTTTGAGCACCACTTCACTTCCCGTGAACATCTCCAAGTCACTGTTGATGCAGCCAGAGGGGCAGTGACAGGAATTGATGATGGGGGGCCTGGGGATCTGCTGCCAGGGCATCTCACCGTCTGTGGCCCCATGGGATGGACAGGGCTCAGGGACATGTCACTGGAAAAGCCCTCACAGACCATCAGATCCAACCATCCCCCAGCACTGCCAACCCACCACTAACCCGTGTCCCCAAATGCCACATCCACATGGATTTTAAACCCCTCCAGGGATGGGGACTCCCCCCCTGCCCTGTCACTGAACTTCATGGAATGGCTCCTGGCTCAGATTTGTCTCCCTGCAGTTAGTCCCTCACCCTCACCGAATCATACTTTAAATTGTTGAGCCACCTATTTACTCCCCCTGATAATTGTTTTAGGAATTATTCATACTGTGTGCATGGCAAGATTCATAGAGCTTTTCTTGGGAAACTGCTGATCTTTGGGGACTCGGCTTGTTGATATTCACAGAGCTCATTTTTCAGAAATATCCAATTTTCCTACTATTCTTTAAAGAAAATGAAGCATTCTTTCCTTGCCTGAGCTAGAAACACATTTCTCATGCAGAAAACATATTTTCTTTCACATTTTGGCAATTGCACTGTAAAGCAGAGCAACAAGGATGTTCCAGGGCAGTGTCTGCTGTGCTGGGTCCTTGTTAACTGTGGGGAGGGACAGATTTCAGGGAAGCACAGGCTGAAAACCTCAGAATCTGTCCAGAGCGGCTACATGGATGTCTTGGTACATGGTGGTGTTTCTCATGATGGTTTGTGTGGAGTTACCATCCCTGGAAGTGTTCAGACAATGAGCAGACATGGCACCTGGTCATAAGGTTTAGTGGGGACGGTGGTCTTTGGTCCCAGGTTGGACTCAGTCTTGAAGTCTTTTCCAACCTTAGTGATTCCATGACTCTGTGATGTGGATTGGAAATTGGATTGGGGATTTAAGCTGTGTTATGGATCTTGGAGATTCTTGTGAGCAAAGCCCAGCAGATGCCTCCAGGAGCAAACAGTGGGGAGATGCTGGAAGCAGCCCAGGTAAGCTGGGTCATGCCTGTCATTATTTGTGGGCCAGTTCAGTTCTCACAGGTCATTTTGACTTCGTCATTGTGACCAGAGGAGTCCTCATGTCACAGCCAGTGTGTTGGATGGCACCACAACCTCCTGTGGAATGTTAAATGAGAGACGAGGTCAGGATTGTTGCTCTGACCCATCACTGCCTTGATCACCACTGAGTGAAGCGTTTCTGTCACTTTGCCCTTGACCAGTGCTGATGTTGGTCTGCTCCAATACTTTTCCTCCCTAAATCCGTCTGCCTCAGGGCAGGGGACAGGACACCATCAGTTGCTCTTCAACTTTTAATATTTGAGGCTGGACCAAGAAAGTGGAGAGAAATCCTCACTAACAACCTTGGTGTTTTGATTTGGTGACTTCCGTGCCAACAAAGACAAAATTAGCTATTGAGAACAGCCCCCAGAAGGCTCTCCTGGGCTTGGAGCCACCATGAAGGGCTGGATGTGGATGCTCTGCAGGTGGAAAGATGATCTTAGACTCATGGAGTCATGGAATATCCTGAGTTTTAAGGGACCCACAAGGAACAAGTCCAACCTCTGGCCCTGCCCAGGGCACCCAACAATCCCACACTGTCTCTGAGGGTGTTGTCCAAACCCTCCTGGAGCTCTGGCAGCCTTGGGGCTGTGCCCACTGCCCTGGGGAGCCTGGTCAGTGCCCACCACCCTCTGGGGGAAGCACCTTTCCCTGAGATCCCACCTGAGCCTGCCCTGACACAGCTCCAGCCCTTCCCTGGGTGCTGTCCCTGCTCACACAGAGCAGAGATCAGTGCCTGCCCCTTGTTTTCCACATTTCCCAACCCACGTCCAGATGCTAATAAGCCAATTGCTGTAAATCCTTTGCCTAGTTTTTACTTTCTCTTTAGGCTCAGCTGCTTTTCCCTTGACACAATCACACCTCATGGACTAATGGGGAGGTCTGGGGATCTGCTCTGCCATAATGAGAAGGGATTAACTAACTGCAAGTTATCCTATAGATCTCTAGAATTTACCTCACAACTCTGCCTCTTTGGGATGCAAAATGTGTCTGCTTAGTGTCCTCCCCACAGTGATAGAATGGAAGTGGCTGCACAAGAGGGTTGGTGCAGAATAGGCTTAATTTGAAGAGGGTGCTCTGTGTGTCATACGAAGGTTTACATGTTTTGGATGGAGAAGGTAATTTCAGTCACTGATGCTTCGGTGAGACCAGGGTTTATGGAATCACTGCAGGAAGGAGCCTGGCCAAAGCTATGGAGATCAGGCTCCCATCTGAGTCAAAATCTGTCATCCCAAGCAATACAAACCAGTGTGAAAGGGGAGGGCAGAGCTGGCACATCGTACTCCGAGGCCTTCGATGTGTCACTGTCACAGGTGTTACTCAATTTGAGTGTATTATCCACAACACAGTCCCCGATGTGGGTATTGAAGTGGGAACACACACTGTGAAATGTCAAAAGATGCATCCTATTTTCTGTGAGCAAAGCCAGCCACGAGAGTGTGCCCAGCCTGTGGGGAAGGCAGCCAAGAGCCGAGGGGGGGAGCACCTCATGGACCACTTGTGGGAGAGCAGCTTTTGTCAAAACCGCAGAGCCAAGAGAAAAACATATTTTTAAGCCTTCCGTTGCTGCATCTTAAGCTGATGCACCCTGTCAGATTGCATCTCTCGTGTCGAGTTCTGATCTGACTCCAGATGTCACAGCCCAGCACATCAGGCACAAATCTGCCCGGCTCCCTCTTCATGTGAGAGATGCTCTTACAGGAAGAGCTGTATTTGTGGATCCACTTCTCGGAATGTTTCAGTCCAGGTACTTCTCCTAAAAGCTTTCCTAGATGAAAATATATGTGGTGTGCATAAACCTGCAGCTAAGGCTGGGTTCAAATCCAAGACTGATGTCTGGGATATTTGAGGTCTGGTTTGTCTCTGCCTGTCAGTTCCTCTCAGTTCCTGATCATCTCCACATTTGTGGGATACATTGGCTCGGAAAGATCTGCAGGTGTGAATATCAGGTTTTAGTTTTGAATCAAACCACTTACCATGTCCTTTCCAGACTGTTCCTCAGTGAGTGAACCCCCTGCTTTCAGTGCAGGGAGGCTACTCGTGTTGCCCAAGGACCTGTCCCAGATCTCCCCTCACTGCCCAGTTGCCTGTTATTTATGTCAATAATGCACTCAGGGAAGTTTGTGCCAGGGAGAAGCGCTGATCTGGCCAGCAAATGGCAAAATGTGCCAATGCTGCTGGGCACAACTGCAGGGAGGGTTGGCCTTGTCTCAGCACAGAAATGTCCCTCCCGCTGCGCTGGGAAGGCTCGGCCATTCGCTGGGCTCTGCTTGGCAGAGAGAAATCACAGTCAGAAAGTGTTTGGACAGGGTGGGATTGTTGGGGTGTCCTGTGCAGGGCCAGGAGCTGGTCCTTCCAACTCGGGGTATTCTCTGATCTTTCACCTTACGTTGTAGGACCTTTATGATGTGTGTTCTCACCATCGTAAATAAATACCTGTATTTGGACTTGAATGACAGAGCAGGTTTGTGCTTGGACTTGGGTTCTTACAGCTCAAAGAATCACAGGCACGTTTGGGTTGGAGGGGACCTTGAAGGTCACCAAAATCCCACCCCCCTGCCATGGGCAGGGACAGCAGATGCTAAAATATTCTATGCCAATTACATATGAATATATTAAATAAATACCCAATAATTCATATTTTTAGTTAAAAGATAAGTAAACTAGAGGTCGGTCTGTAGTTGAACACTCAGGGGCTCCCCTGCTTTTCCATGGACATGAGGGAGAGCCAAATTCTACACTGACACTTCCTAACAGGGATCTGTCGTGCAATGAAATCCCAAGCTGCTTAACAGCCTCCTCCCTGACTTTATCCTTCCCGTCAGCTATTTAATGTCCTTTCGCTAAGTTTGAGACTTCTCTGATAGGTGCCAAAATGGGCCCAGAAGGAGGTGGAGGGTCTCTGGTTGCAGCCACCACATCTGGGGTGCAGCCTGGTCCCTCACATCAGGTTGCTGTGACCTGGTTGAATGTAAAAGGCTGATTTCCTCCCTGGAGTCATGGCCAGGGGAGAGCAGGACAGTGGTTCTGCAGGAGACGTTTTCAGAGCACTGCTGACTGCAGGTCTCTGCTGTCCCACTTCTGTCACCAGGGATCAGACCCTTCCAGAGGTGAAAATGGCTTTTAGAAACTCCTACTCTTTACACTTGTGCCTTTCCCCGGTGACAAGTCCCAAGTGTGTTCCCATTCCATTGTCAGGGCAGGGATCAGAGCCTGCCTGGATAATGGAAAAACATGTCCTCAAGCACCAGCCTCTGCCCTAAAAGCAGGTTTTGGTTTAAAGACAGACTGTAAAAACCAATCTTCTGCATGGTTAATCAATGTTCAAAACCAGAGGGAATCTTGTAGGACTATAATTTCATTAACACGGAATCATGGAATGGTTTGGATTGGGAGGGACCTTAAAGTCCATCTCATTCCACTCCCTGCCGTGGGCAGGGACACCTTCCACTGTCCCAGGTTGCTCCAAGCCCTGTCCAACTGGCCTTGGACGCTCCCAGGGATGGAATCCACAACATCTCTGGGCACCAGGACTGCAGGGAGGTGGTGGTTGGAACGGGGTGTTTGTGCAGCAGGGCCTGACCAGCCCTGGGCAGGTGGAGTTTGCCAGCAGCAAATAATTGCATTTGGCACCCGCTTAGTGTTGCACTTCATCCCCTGTTTCCTCAGACCTGCTTGTAGGAATTAAAATAATCACATTATGTTTTACAATATTTTTTATGTATTATTGATGGCACCTTATAAAATTAAACTGCATCACATTCACAGCAAGGCAATTGAAAAGTTTCAGTCTATTAACGTTTTATTGCTGGAGGGGCCGTAGCTGGTGGTTTGAGCTACACAATCTATCCCAAAGGGCACAAGAACTTGCTGAAAACATGGAAATTTTAGCTTTCAATAAATGAATTAAATTGGTACAACTTGTTCATGACAGTGGCTCGCTTGCACTATAATGTTGTTTTCGGAGTTTTGGAGCCAGTGGTGCCTCCTGTGGTTCTCCATGTGCTGCAGAGATCCCACAGTACAATGAGAGGAAACATTTATTTAAGCTTCTTAATATTTCTCAATCAGCAGCAGGGGGTGTTTTCTTGAGAGGAGAAGCTGCCCTTAATCTGTATCTCTGTTAAAATACCCTCAGGATAGGGAGGGTGGATCTCCTCGAAGCTCATTAGGAGTCTGTCCCAGCCAAATGCAGAAGCCTTTTAACCAAAATGCTGCTTCTCCTCTGAAATGCCCTGCTTGTTTTTGGGGACTTCCCAGGCATAACTCACAGAGTTTCCCTGGTGTTGATTGGGATGGGGGGTGCGGGGTGATGCTGCTGTGTAGCAACACATTCTCATGTCTTTCTCCACTCTCCTTCCAGGAATTAAACACTTCCCAAAGCTCTGCTTTTCTGGAGTGTTGAGCCCCAAATGAGCCCAGTGAGAGACAGTGGGAAGCGGGATGGGAGCTGTTGGATGAGTGAACTACACCTGCCAGGTGAGAGACAGCTCTTCAGGAAGGTGAGGAATCCAGGTGGGAAAAACCTGCTCTCAGACAGAATGGAATCATAGAACCTTGGAGTGGTTGGGGTTGGGAGGGGCCTTAAAGCTCATCCAGCCAGCCAGGGACACCTCCCACCAGCCCAGGTTGCTCCAAGCCCCGTCCAGCCTGCCCTTGGACACTCCCAGGGATCCAGGGGCAGCCACAGCTTCTCTGGGCACCCTGTGCCAGGGCCTGCCCACCCTCACAGCCAACAATTCTGCCCCAATATCCAAACCTACAGATTGGAAAAGGGGCTGTTTAACAGAGATGCAAGACTTGAACCCAGTCCTATTGCCAGTGCATCTCCTTGCCCAGTTAGCAACTTTGCTACTGCTTGAAAACCCCATCAGCTAAAATCAAAACTCTCTTTTGAGCTAAATGTGAATTTTTCAGTCAAAAGGAGAATAATAATTTAAAAATCAAATAAATGAAGTTAAAACAGGAATTTTCCCATCCAGAACTAGTGGAAAGCCACTGCAGAACTTTAATTTTGCTACAGCGAGAATGGAGAATCACTTCAATATTATCCAAGAGGTGCTTCCAGGTGTATGGAATACAACTGAATAAATGTGTATTTGTACCAATAGAAGGAAGAAAGGACTTGTGGAAAGGCAGTGCCTGAACGAGGTGAGCACATCAGAGGAGGGGCTGGTGTGGTGTGGGTCAGCACTGCACAATCTTTCATCATCTTCTGCCTGTCACAAGCCTTGGATTCCTGAATAAGTCAGAAAACCTAAACTAGGGGATGAAATAGGCACTGACCTCAGATGACAAATATCTGTGTTATTCCTTTTGAAGCAAGAAAAACATCTTTAAAGCTGTCAGGCACCTGGGGAAAGCTGTTGTTGCATGGATGGAGCAGTTTTTAAGACCGTATTTCAGACTTTATTCTCTCTTTTCTTGTGTGCTATAAAATCCTGATGGTCTCAACCCCCACCATTTGTGCTGCTCCCAAGCACTGGTTGTTCCTATTTCTGGACTGCAGTTTTCTTGTTTAAGTGAAAATTTAGATGTACAATGGAAGGGGGGATTTTCACATCTTTAATAAATAATACAATTTCTCAGCTAGCTGTGGACATGCCAGGCATTGATTTAGAGAGTGTTTTCTCTTCTCTCCCTGGTTTTTTATCCTCTTTCCCAAGCAAACAAAGCAACAGTGAGCTCCAGAGTCAAGATGCTGTGAGGAATCAGGAAAACAAACTACTCACTTGAACTCAGCCTAAAGTTAAGCTTCAAAAGCTTAACTTTAGAGAACAGTGTAGATTACAAAGGGCTCCCACTAGACTGGGGTGTTGAAAAGAGAAAGAATTCCCTTCTGGTGCCTGACATGCAGTTTGCAATGTTGGATGAGAGTCTGAAAGCTTTTAGACTAAATCTTAATTTTTTGCAGTGCTGGTTTTCGTGCTGGCCCCCAAGGAGAGGAGCTTGCCATGATGATTTCTCCTCCTTTAAGTAAACATCAAGTAATTATAATTTATCATGGAATCCCAGACTGGTTTGGGTTGGGAGGGACCTCAAAGCCCATCCAGTGCCAATCTGCCATGGGCAGGGACACCTCCCACCAGCCCAGGTTGCTCCAAGCCCAGTCCAACCTGCCCTTGGACACTCCCAGG
>JAWWEU010000483.1:0-10992 GCA_035583155.1 Acropternis orthonyx | reverse complement strand
ATGTGCAGAAAGCAGAACATGTAATTTGCCCAACCTTCAGAAGGAATGAAAAGCAGAGCTGGGAATTGAAAGCAGATCTTCTGGCCTTAATTTTGAAAATATCTGTATCGAGCACTACCTTTCCCAAATGAGAATTGATGGAAAAGCAGCTGTTTGATTTCATCTTCCTTCTAAGGAAAATCTCAGTCTAAGCAAAGCAGGATCTAATCAGGGCTGAGAAAAGGTCTGGCAGAGCCATCAGTCTTGATGCTCCAAGAGCTCTTCAAGGACTCAGTGGAAGGCATTTGCTCCCCAGTCCAGGATGGTCTCAAAGATTAGCTTTGCCCAGCAGTTGTGGTAACTGGATGAAATAAATCCCTAAGGGAGTCGGAAGGGGTATTTAAGCACAGGTGGCAGGCAGAAAACTCACAGTCAGATGTACCTGGGCTTCAAAATCTGTGCTAATCTTTACCAAAACGAAAAATTAAAATTAAAAATAAATTGATGAAAAAAATCAAATTTACTTTAAGAAAAAACACCCAAAAACATGCAGAGGATGCCCACAATCAGTTTAAGGTGATCTGTTTCTCCATGAGATTAGAGCCATCCTACATTTTATAACAGCAGAGAGCTTCACGACAACAAAGTCCTTAACTCCTTTTACCTTCCAGCAGAATTGCAGAATCAGGAATGTTATGACCTTACTCCCACAAAACTACACCTGCCAATTATTACAGAACCAATGCAGCATCTGGAATAAACCCAAGGTGCCCAATCTGCCTCCCTGTGCACTGAAACCACCAGGTAACCAACTCAGAGACCTTCCCTGCCATAACCACCTACCAGGGCTCCTGCAAACAGCCTGTGCAGTCACACTGCTCTGCTGACACATTTTCAGGGGAAAAAAAAAGTCCTTTCCAATGTCCTTCCACTGGAACCTGTTTTTCCTGGAAGGACCTTACAGTGAGAACCTATTTTCATGAAATCCTGTTCTTTATTTTAATTACATGGAACATGGTGGGGTTTTCTCCTTTCCCCGTGTATTTAGAACAACTTTCAAGTGTGACTGTAATTGTTTCCCTTTCCCACATCACTGGCTTTTATGATATTTTTCCAGATTAAATGCCCCTCCTTTTCAGGAAGATAAGGGCTACTGGTTCTCTGTAGATATAGATTCAAAAGATCTGAATTCTCTTAGTGTGCTTCAAATTCACCACAGTAGGACAAAAAGACTTTACTATGGAAAGGCAGACGACAAAGAGAGCAGAGATTCCACTGACAGCAAGGTATTGTGTGATAACAGATGAACAGACTCGGGTATTTACAGAAGACAGGGTGCTCAGTTTCAAGAAACAGTTTTCTCCTTTTTAAAAAAGGCATATTTACTACAGAATACAGCACTAAACTGCTGCCTTTCCAGAAGCACTGCCAGCACTGCTCCACACAAAAATGAGGACAGCCTGAGTCATGGCAGGCACAGCCTAATTAGACCCATAATGAGCAGCCCTTCCATCCCAACAGAGCCTTTCAGTTAGGAAGGATGGAGAGTCTGGGCAAGGCACATTCTCAAGACTACTGCAAATAACACCTTACTCAAAAAAAACAACCAACAACAAAAAAACCAACCAAACAACCCCAAAAAACAAAACCCCCAAAGCATTCAAGGGATGCAGTACTACACTTGGCATTTATTTTTCCATTAGGGATCAATGGAGATAGGTCAGTGGTGGTGGATGGTGCTAGACCATAGCCAACTTGGAAGAATAAGGAAAGCAAACAGTAACCAACAGTAAAGGGGGGAAAAAAATAAGGGAAATAAAAAAAAAATTAAAAAATAAAATTTAAAGGGCCTTTGAGATGACTAAAACACCAGATTCCATAGAGGAGGCAGATGGGAGCATTCCCAGGAAAGCAAGACAGTTAAAACTGAGGCAAAGAACATAACGAATATTGCACTACAACTGCTGCTTCCCCTCCCGATCACACGGGGAAACAACAAGCTGCTGCCAAGGAAACGGAATTTTGTATTTTGGGAAGAGATTAGGAGAAGATTGGGAGACTTCTGGGAAGAGACAGGAGAAACTAGGCTAAATCAGGCCAGTAATAAAAATAAAACCACTGGGCCCCTACAAACTTCACCAAATTCTGGCAGAGACCCCCTGTGGGACCTGACTTGGTACCCTGGGCAAAAATAGGTCCTAAGTCCAGTTTGAGTCTAACCCTTGAGGGATCACACATGTCAAACCTCTGCTCTTTGTTTTGTTCCATTTATCTGCCAGCAAACTCTCTGGGGGCCAGGGGTTCCCTCACTCCACAGGCAGCACACCCCCACTGCAGATCCAGAACACAACTCAGCTGTTGCTGCATAAAAGTGATGAAGTCCAGAGGCAACAGGTCATAAAATAAAGCAGCAGATGACTAAAGGACTAGAGGAAAATCCTAGATACACTCAGCATCTTGCACATTTGTCTTTTTTTTTTCTTTCCAAAATCAGTCTCCTTTGCACACCAACCACGTGAGAGTTCCCTCTCATCACTCCCATAATTCCCTGGAATTATTACAGCATTGGCAATACAACGGCACATAGAAATCACAGCTTCAGCCAGGGCTTCATTGGAGCAATCACAGCACATTCACAAAGTCAAAAATATTCCTTGTTATAGTCTAAATGTAGGAAAGCAGGAAAGGGATAAATACATCATCTAATATTGCAGCCAAGGAACCAAAGCTCCAGGGCAGGCAAAACCAGCCCCCTGGAGCTTATTAACATTTTCAAGTCTTCAAAAAGGCTCAGTGTTGTGTGACAAAATGTCCAAAACCCACAGTTCAACTCTCAGACATTCCTGCCCCGTCTGAACCAAAGTCAATCAGAGCCCCTGAACAGAGCACCACATTATACACCTTTTCTCTCCCTCAGCCCTGTCCAGTGTATCAGCTCCAAATGGTTTCCCCAATATTTGGCACAGCTGTTGTCACCTGTGATCCAAGAGGAACAGATCCCAAATCGTACAATAGCCTCCAGTGTGCCATAAGAAATTACGAGGAGAAATAAGAAAATGAAATTAACCTTACCTTAAATCTTTTTCCTTCTGCTTTTCCCTCCTCATTTCCAACAAGTCAATTCACCCAGGTTTGTCTTTCAGTCCTTGGATCTTCAAACCAGCCAAACATCCATGGTTTTGTCTGTTTTTATCCCTATTCAACCAAGCAGAGAAATATACATTGGACATTCATGTCTTACTTAAATCCTGTAGGTCTCAACACCTTTGGAACATGCTAGACAAGCAATAGGGACTTATATGCTGTTCCATATTAATGGCAGGGAGTTGATAAAAGATTAGCAAATAAATACATGAAAAAAAAATTCCTCCTCATTTTGTCAGCAGTGGAAGTGATAACATCTGACACTCCTTATGGAAAGGCTTTCCATGATGCACAAACTCATGGAATATAGAGGACTAGAGGGTAAACTGCTTTTTGAACGTGACAAGAATAATGGTGCTCTTTAGCACAGCTGAGGGGGGGGATATCACTTTACTATTTAAAGTTTTGAAAGACTGTTTTCCAGAGAGTCCAGTGGGATTCCGTGATATCATGTGCTCTTTGAAGGCTAACATTATGAATTTCAAGAGGTTACTTCAGCACGTGGCCATGCCTTTGCCACTCTGGCAAAACATTATACTAACTTGGCTAATAACACATCTCTGAGTACAGCGACTTAGGCAAGTTTTACAGAGAAAGAGTTCGGCAGCTGCATTCCCCAAGCACGTTATTTACTCTTGGCTTACTCTGCCATAGGCTGGCAGAGGAAAATCCAGCTTTCCTACCTGCATTTCTTCTCGGAAATGCAGAGGGGCTTAAACAGCTTGGCTGGGAATGCAGGACCATGAGGTTGGTGGAATCCTCTCCAGACTCATCAAGGCTGTTGCTACCAGGCAAAAGTATAGATAATTTTGCAGCCCTCCAACCTCTACCTCAAGAACAGTTTTTTTCTCCACTACCCTTATAAGAAGGTTATTTCAAAATCTCGTATTTCTAGCAGTTTCAGCCAGGTAGAAACACCTATCCCTTTCTGCCTTACTCCCCTGTTAGTGCAAACACCTCTTTCCCTTCCTACTACTCCTCCATCCCCAGACAGATAAATGCTCCCCACTTTGTGCCAGAAGCAAGTTTCCTTAATTCACTCTTAGCTCTTCTGCCTATACCGTTAAATAAAGTGCTAAATAAAAATAATTACAAAAAGAACAAAAGAAGTCCAAGCAGCAAGAGTTTCTTACCTGTTCCCTCCGGGGTAACGCCACAGGAACACACGCTGCTCACCTCCCGCCTTGTGCATGGCTCCAAACTAAAGCCCCTTTGCAGCCTGGGGGCTCCTGCCCAGCAGCGAAGTTACACGGCTTTGCTCACGAGGCTTTTGAGCAAGCACCGACCCCACAGCAGAGCCTGCCCCAGGTGTCGCTGGTTACACCTGCCCCAGGTGTCGCTGGTTACACCATCAGTGTGGCAATTAAGCACCTGTGGGGAGACCCCCGCCCTGCCCACACTGGGGACGGGAATCGGCCAAAAAAGAGGAGGTTTTGTGGGTTGGATAAGAACAGTTTAATTGGAACAGAATTCAATATAATACCACTGCCAACAACAACAATTATTGTAATGAAAAGGAGAGAGGAATAAACCCCAAGGGAGAACAGTGATGCCCCATACAGTTGCTCAGCACCTCCTGACCAGTTCCCAGCCAACTCCTCCCAGTTTGTATACTGGGCATGATGCCCTGTGGTATGAAATATCCCTTTGGACAGTTCAGCTCATCTGCCCTGGCCACGCTCCCTCCTGGCTTCTCGGGCACCTCCTTCTTAGTGGGACACGGGAAACTGCAAAGTCCTCGCCTGAGAACAAGCACTGCTCAGCATCAGCTAAAACACTAGTGTGCTTTCATTCCTCTCATCCTGAATCCAAACCACAGCACTGTACCAGCTGCTAGGAGGAAAATTAACTCCTCCCCAGCCAAAACCAGAGCACTCAGTCACAGGTTTATCATATTATACCTTTAGTTTCAAGGAATGCCACCAATTAGCTACCCAGCAACCATGAAAACCACAGGTGCAGGCAATTTGTGCTGATCAGACACACAATCAGTTGATTAGCTCCAATTATTGTGGAGTTTGATTTCTTAATTTTTCAGCCACCTGTTCTCTGGGAGATTTCAACACTTCTCATGTTCCTCAAAAGAAAGAGCTCAGCTAATATCACAAAGTTTTGTGCAAGTGTCTTCCTTTGAGGAATTAAAACCTGTGCTGCTTGTTTTGTGCACAGGAGAAAGATGAAAATAAGAAAATCCACAAGCAAGACTCCTTGGACACAGGAAATCCTCTTGGAGGAACTGCAACACGGTGAATGCTGCAACAGCACAGGGTGTTGCTCTGCACACTGAGCAGAAATTAATCAACAAAACACCTTTTTAATCAATAATTTTTCATCCCCTGCACTTGACCAGTTATAAAAAAAAAAAAAAGGGGGGGCTGTAATTATGAAATTGTTTTCAGAAGCAAGTGCTGGTTTAGTTTTGTTTGGACTATTCCTGATCACTGCCTGTCTTTCCTGTGGAAACAATACATGATTTATGCAGGCAAAGTTTCAGGGCTAAGCAGAGAAGTAAAAGCATGCAAAGGCAGAGAAGCAGTAGAAGGTTGACATTCTTTGTCCCCTTCTTTAAACACTTAAAAGTAAGTGCCATTAACTCAGCCTCTCCAGTTTGTCCCCCAGTATTGGCAGCACTGGACCCTTCAGCTCATCACTTGCTCCCTGGGAAGTCAAAAGGTAGCTTGAAGACCCTCTAAGAAGAAACACAAAAAGAAGAGTGGGGAAAAGTAGACATACTGATGTCAGAAAGCAGGAGAGAGCACTCAAAACTCCAATAAAAAATAGGGGGGTTTTTTAAGTTTTATGGGGAAAAGGATGGGCATTCATTTCATTCTCAGTGGCAGAAGATGTGTGTAAAAGGCAGGGGTATTAAGGCAATCTGTAGGTATGAAGACCATACTCACAAAGAAGATAAATGTTTAGATACCTCGATAAAAATCATTCGTTTACATGATTTTGCTTCAGGTCATGGCAAATTCAGAGGCTGGGATCTGGAAGTCACCATCTCTCAGAGGTGTGAAGCAATTCCAGCTTCCTGCCTGGATCCACCTTGCTTGGCAGGTCTCCCTACATTCCCCAAAACAGCCCTCAACCTCTTTCTTTTTCACCTGGAATAATAAGGAGTGTTCTAATGCTCACAGCACACCTCCATGGAGCATCCTATTTCCAGCTGCACATACATACAGATGAGGCTAAAAATAATTCAGGAGGGCAGAGTGATGAAGTGTTTCCTTAAAGAGATCCCAATAATTCTATTTTATTTTTTTTAAAATTAAAATGACCCCATGTACAAGTTTACTACACAGCATAAGCACTTTAGTCATAAATCTATACATACACCAAAACCCACCTACACATGAAGGCAACGTAATTAATGCTTAAACCCTGTAATAATTTTAAATACTATAATATATTCATGCATTATCCAAAATACATTCTCTCCAAGTACTGACTTCTCTCCCCAGTAAATAATGAACACACCCAGAAAACCCCACATTTCTGCCACCTCTGGGACCCTGAAGCTGCTGTGACATTTGCCCAGGAAAGAAACAAAAGCATATATGGTTTTAAAAGGGTCTGTGATTTGAGCCAGAAGGAAATGAGAGACCCTCTTGGGATCCCCCTCACCTTCAGCTCTCCAAGTGCTGGAGCAAAGCCTTGAAAGAAGCAGACAGCTCCTAAGGTTCCAGCAGCATAAAATTGACCATTTTAGGTGTCTGAGGGCATCCTGCAGCCAGTGCTGGGTTATCTCTAGGATGGAGGTACCGCCACCAACCCACACAACCTCTTGCCTATTTGCCCTTCCACTAGAAGGGAAGTTAGGAAAGGGATGTAGAAACACAATGATTTTCTGACTTCCTGCCAGTTAAATGCACGAGGGTGTCTCAAACGAAGTTTTGGAAAAGGTTCCCAGAAATACTGTGGGAGGACTTGAAGGAAGATGACTGCTACCCTTGATTTCCACTTCAGGAAAAACCATATGCTAAATTGGAGGAATTAATTTTCCCAGCTAATATTTTGACATTTCTACAATATGGTCAAATTCAAATGATAATAACTGTGTTTGGCTTGTTTATCCTGCATGATGTCTCCATGTATACTGGTAGGGGGAGTGCGTGTGTGTGTGTGTGTGTGTTCATTAGTGTTAATTTGCATGAGATGAGAGCCTTGGTTGTGTGGAAACCCTGAGATACAGCTTAGAATCTCCAGCTCTGAGCCAGGGAGGATGGGGCAGTGGCTCCAGGCCAGGGTTCATGCTGGTGCCTATTCTGGTCTGTCAGAGGGGATGGTTTCCAATTATTGCTCTGACTATTTTTCCCTCCTTGATTTCCTTTCCCTTCCCTCAATTTACTGATTCAGTTCTGCTAAGAGTATACTTGTCACCCTTACTTGCACAAATAACATGGGATTCCAGTGGCTTAATTAAGAATAAAACCACAGGTTAGAAGTGAAAAATCATGACCCAACAAAGCAGCTGCCATAAGTGCTTCCACAGACACTGACATCTATTCAAAGCTAATTCAAACATTGCAGAAAAACAGTATCTCAGTCATGTGCCCTCATTTGAGAGAAGCTGCTTGGCTTCTCTGGAGGCCTGAAATGCCATGCTTTGGACTTTGCATCCTACAAACCTGAGTGCCACCTGTTGTTCCCCACTCAGAAATCTGCACAACACATTGAAGAGATTATCCCTTTTCCTTAGGCAGCCCTCAGGTCTGCCTGCCCAGGTTTGCTTGGGATTTTTCTGTGTTGGGCACATTTTAAAAGTTATTTTAAAAACTAAAATGTACAGGACCCAAGCCCATCTTGACACCTTCCAGTATAGCAACACCACAGTCTGTTCTCTCCAGTCCAACAGCCAAGGTTTTGTGCATCAGCACCACTGGATAAAGGTTTGGATCTGATATCCACTTTTAAAGAATGTACTGCTTTTAAAAATAATTCTACCCTACATCCACTCAAAATTAGGTTGCAATTAAAACTCATAAATGTACCACATAATTCACTTTCTTCACTTTTCTCCCATAGGGCCTAAAGAAACAAGCAGCAATAACAAAAATGAGCTTCTGTTACTGACACTGGAGGACCCAGCTCTGACAGCACAACATTCAGTCATGAAGGGAATGTCATGGTTTAACCTGTAGACCTTTTAAACACTGCCCAAATGCCAGGTTGAACTGGGAGAAGCAGCAGAAATTAAATCCCAAGAGTACTGAATTGTGTCCCCTGCCTGCCAGCTGCTGCTTGGTTCAGATTAATAGGCAGTATGGCAATGCTCAGGCATCCAGCCTCAGGTGAACACCAAAGGAAACAAGACCTGTCCAGCAGGTGCCTGTTGTGAGTTTTAATTGAAAGATATTATACTCCTTGCTCTTGAATTCAGAAGTTGTACACATTTTCGGCCATCACCCCACACGCTTTCCTTCGCTTTTAAGTAAAACATACACTGAGAAACAAAGGACAGTTCAGATCATCACAGCACATTGTAAATGAGATTTTAAACTGGCAATTAACAACTCATTTAATACAGTTTAATACAGTCTTGACCAAAATGGTCTGCTCAACCATGTGTTCTAATTGCAATGTTTTAGCTCTTTTTTTTTTCCCCACTTTAGGCTAAAATCCTTTTTAAAGATAACCAAAATACCCTATGAGGGCATGAACATTTGGTGGATGCACATTTCTATAACTTCTGGCTACAAGATGTTTTATGAATGGAAAATATTGCCTTCTTTAGCAACATCCTAGCATAGAACTAACTATACCCAGGACAGTAAATTATAATCTTTTGCATTCTATATAGTTAAAGGCACGCATTAAATACAGGTCATTCTTTTAAGAAGTGTTAAGTTCACTATCATCTCTGATTCAGTGTTTCAGGTAGACTCTCCTGGATTGTTCACAGCCTAAATTAATTCTCATTAAAAAATTGCCTTAAATATTTTTTATATTTCCTTGAGCTAATACTTTCCTACTTTAATGACAGTCTTATGTCTAGGGCATAAAAGAAATAACAGGAGATACGCTCCTTCTCCTTCACTGTCCCTATAAGTGTGACTTTAAGTAACTCCAAGCTGTTTGAAAAGCTGGGGTGAAGGAGGTCTTTAAACTTGGTCAGAGCCTTTTAAAACCTCAAATCACTGAAAGAGCTGGCAGAGGCACATTTTGGGTCAGTCTCTTCATGCTTTGAGTCCTGCCCTAGGTCATTAAAAGGGAAAAAAAATGGTTTAACAGTGAGATTAATGAGAAAATGGGTTTGTTTGCCACAGACAACATAATCAGAGAGGGAAGGAGGCGACTGCAGACACTTCTTTGCTGCACGACAAGGTGAAAAATGCCTGGCAGCAGAATACTGCATTGTGACGGTCAAAGCAGTAATTCCCTCTAACAATCCCCCAGGAAAAAATCCATTTGCCCTAAGGAATGCAGCAAACAGAAAATGATGATGTGGTAATGATATGGTGAGAATTACCAGGAAGGCAGGCCAACCTGCAGACAGAATTAATATAATACTTTGTCTCTAACTGCAAAGCTAAAGAATACCAGAGTCACAAAGCCCTGCAATTTAAAGCAAGCTGCACGTTGTGAATGTTTTCTGATAGCAATTGTTGACAAAGGGGCAGCAGAGGTTCACAGAGGCAAAAACTTTCTCTGTATTCGATGCGTTTCAGCATGGAAAATTAGATGAGTCAATATATAATTTGGTATTTAATACACCATTTTGAACATGGTAAATGTAAGCGGATGTTGGCATTTGGGGATGAGAGTGGTGAAGGAAAGCAAAAATTACTTGTAGCAGAATGCTTCTAATTTGCACATCATTAATCTCCCTGCCCCATAATTCAAATGCATAATAACAGGAGTGTCTCCCCACGTCTCAGCAACAGCTGAATAATGGTGCTGTACTGTAATCTCACATTATGCATTTGATTCTCTTGGAGGCAGGGCTGATAATACCAACTATTATTGAAATTGCTCAGTGTTGCCTGCACAGAGCCACATTTGTGGTTGCTTTCAGAGCCGTGCCTCGCTTCAGCCCTCTGGATGGATGCTGGATGTCTTCCTCCAAGGAGGTTATTTTTTTTTCAGATTAAAAGCTTCAGACAAGATAATTTACTTTCCTCAGAAAACATGGGCTTGTGAATGGGAAATGTGTTTTTCTCTGCTGATCTTTTGGGAAAACTGCTGCTCTCTGTGTGAGCGTGGCAGCGTGAACAGGGCAGAAGGTGCTTCTGCATGATCCCATATTATTCTTGCCATGAGCAGAACACCTACGATGTGAGAACTCAGATATCACCCCAGTCTCAGCCTCATCCTGTCTCGTGGGGTTCCCAGGGCTGCACTGTCTGCTCGGTGCCACCACGTGTGTTCCCGCCCCGGGGGAGGCTTGTGGGCAGGGGACAGCCAGGCTGTGTGCATCCCACATTTGGAGTCTGGGAGCTGGAGCCTGGGGTGGGCTTGGGAAGAACCAGACATCAGTGGGAAGGGGATTGTCCCCTGCTCTGCTCTGCACTGGGGCGGCCTCACCTCGAGTACTGGGGGCAGTCTGGGGCACCACAATATAAAAAAGATATTAAGCTCTTAGAGAGTGTCCAAAGGAGGGCAGTGAAGATGGTTCAGGGCCTTGAGGGGAAGTGTGTGAGGACACTGAGGGCACTTGGTGTGTTCAGCTGAAGAAGAGGATACTGAGGGGAGACCTCATTTTGGTCTTCAACATCCTCATGAGAGGCATCTCCTCACTCTGGTGATCACTGACAGATCTCGAGGGAATGGCTGGAGCTGTGCCAGGGCAGGCTCAGGTTGGATCTCAGGGAAAGGTCCTTCCCCCAGAGGGTGGTGGGCACTGCCCAGGCTCCCCAGGGCAGGGGGCAC
>JAWWEU010000482.1:0-11015 GCA_035583155.1 Acropternis orthonyx | reverse complement strand
AGCCTCCTTTTCTCCAGGCTGAGCCCCCCCAGCTCCCTCAGCCCCTCCTGCTGCTCCAGCCCCTTCCCAGCTCCCTTACAAGACAAGCAGCAAATAAAACACTGTCTGTCCTTTGAAAGCGCATTCCAAAATCCTGTTGATTGAAAGCAAAGAGAAACCCAACAAACAGTAGGAAGAGCTGTTGGAAGAACCTCTCGGCAGCCATCCCTCCCCTGCTCCAGCCAGCAGGAATTTCCAGGGGGTGTGGGAAGGTGCCAAGTGCAGGAACAGGGCTCAGGGCTGGGCCCCTCCTGGTCGTGGTGCTGAGCAGCAGGTTGGTGCCCCCGAGGCAGCAGCCCCTCAGCTGGTGTTTTCATGCCCACCCAGCTGGAGCAGAGGGCTGACAAGCTGTTCGTGCAAACAGCAGCAGGTCTCTTTTGACATTAGGCAGCCACAAGACTAAATAATCCTTTCCCTGCCAGACTCTCCCAGTCCAGCTCTTTAATCATCAGTTAAAGCTTGCAATAAGTCTCTGAGTGCCTCTTTCCAGCCTGCCCACCTGTGTGTGTGTCTCCCAGCACTGCCTTCCAGCCTGGATATGGGACAACTAACAGGGACTCTGGTCCTTGGCTTTCCCGTCCATTCACTGAATTATCAATTCCCAGACCGGGTTGGGTTCGGAAGGACCTTAAAGCCCATCCAGCCCCACCCCCTGCCCTGGGCAGGGACCCCTTCCACTATCCCAGGGTGCTCCTTCTTCCCCTTTGCCAAGCGGCAGGGCTGGTTCCACATGGAGATGAGTTTCTCTGCCAAGGAGCAGCTCTGCAGAATAGCACGAGGGGGTTTTGTGCTCGTTACCTGCCCTTGTTGCTCCACTCGGCTTTGGAGGCACAAATAGATGCTTTTGAAGTAATTTTCAGCGCTAGGAAACGAGCTTCATTTGCATCCAGAAATGGCCCATTCCAGGAGTATGGAAAGAGGCGGGGGCTGCACCTCACTGGGGGTGAGAAAGGCCAGACCAGACCCTCTAATCAGATCTGAACTGCAGAGGTGGGCACTGCCCTGACCTTCAGCAGGCACAGGCCCCACACAGCCCAGAGACCTCGCTGGCCACGGCTTCTCACGCACGTTCAAAGCCCCCCAGGAGCTCCTTCCCTCCATCTCTCTTCATCATTTGCTTTTCCATTCATTCCCTCCCAGCAGGACGCTGCATTATTTCCGAAGCCATCAAGACTGATTTTCAGCTCTCCTAGGGAGAGTCTCTCAGTGCCTGGCCCTGCTTTGCTGATGACAGCTCTTGCATAAGCAGCTCCTGATGGGTAGTAATTAATTAGAGTCTCACGCAGACAATTCCCTTTTCTTTTGTTTGGGATCGTTAGCGAACAGAATGGCACCTGCCAAAACCTCCCGGTTTTCCATGCACAAGGATTCCGCGTCTTTCCAGTTTGGCTCTTCTTGAAAGGCAGTTATTTTTTTGGGGGGTCCTTTTGGTGGTGCTGGGGCTGGGTGCCAGCACTGCAGAGCCCTGCTGGGAGAGCCACAGCGCTGCCACCACGGCCGTGTCAGCCGCAGCATCTGGGCGCTGGCTCAGGCGCTGAAATTCTAGAGTTCCACGGCCCGATTCGAACCCTGGTAAAAGGAACTCCCGTCCCTTTCCCAGCAGGAGGAGGGTTGGAAGGACGGGATCCTTCCTCTCGCAGAAATCCCCACGGGAAACCTGCATTTTAATCACTTTTCCTGCAACAGGGAACGGGTAACCTGGAACGTGCACAGCCAGTCGCAGTCTGGGGGATGATTTGAAGGTGTATTGCTCGCTGCTCTGCTTTCAAACCATGGGATCCTGGAACGGCCGGGGTTGGAAGGGGCCCTAAAGCTCACATAGTTCCAGCTCCCTGCCATGGGCAGTGCTCTTAGCACAGCCCAGGGTGCTGAGGGGCTCCCTTGTCCCAGGAGCCCGTGGCCAGCCCATGGCCAACGTGGTGCCCGCCAGGACCACCAGATCCTTCTCCCCAGCGCCGCTTTCCAGCTGGCATCCATCCTGGAATGGTGCTCGTGCTGGGGAAGTGACTCCTCTCCACTGCATTTTCCTTTACGGAGCTTCCTGAGGTGCCTGTCCTTTCCCCAGCCTGTCCAGGTGTGATTCCAGGTGTGATTCCAGGTGTGCCAGACGCTCCTCCATCCCCCAGGACACGTTTTTGGGGAGAGCAGGTTCAACAATGGCTCTGCTGAGCTCTTGCAGGGAGAAATGAGCTCTCTCCTGGGATTTGGGGGCCAGCAGGTGGCTGGCCCTCCTGGAGGGTCCTGTGAGGGTGGGAATTTATGCCATAAAAGTGGTTTTCTGTTATTCTCATAAAACAGTCCCTGTGTCCCAGAGGAGCAGGGATAACTTCTGTCAGCGATAGGGCTGGCTCACTGCAGCAAAACTAGAATAAAGTAGGACAACTAAAGCAACTGGTTTGTATGGAACATTATTACTTATTACTTAAAAAACAATATTGGAGTATATTAATGTATGTATTCAAATAACTATAAAAACCTCACTGCAGAAGTGCATCATAATGTACTATTCATGACAGACAACCTTAGAAGATTCCAAGAATTAATACTCCTCCCCCAGCACAGTAATTTTTGGGACTGATTGGTTTTTTTTTTAACAGACACACACACAAAAGGAGCATGTCCTGTAGCTGCCTTCCCATTCCCAGCTATCCATTGGCTTCCCAGTTCCGAGCAGGTTCCCCAGGAGCAGATCAGGGTGAGCCCAGCAGTGGGTGATGAAGAGGGGGGAGGCAGGTGAGGATTTCAGTGCTTTCCCATGGAGGTGTCATGGCCTGTAAAAGAAATACCTGAAGGGGTATTTTCACCTTTTCTGTGTTTATTTAAAGACCAAACAAACCCCACCAGCCCACAGCAAACCAGCTGTGCATTTCTTGGGGAAAAAACAACTTTCCATGTTGTCCACTGCTGCCCTCCCTTGGTCCCTCTCCCCTCCAGCCCAGCTGCAAAGCCCACTTGCATCACAGGACTTTTCCTCACATGTCCCAAAATAAGTGATCCACTGATCCTTCCCACTTCCCAGGGCAGAGGTGCCACCCTGGCTGGCCATGCCTGGCCTGTCCCCCTGCAGGGCTGAGTGAAATAACTCAGGCTGGGGACACGGGAGTCCTTCCCCACCTGGGTGAAGGTGTGAGCAGGGGAGGGGACACAGGGACAACCCATCCCCTGGGGCTTGGTGGCTTTTCGGGGCACTCAAAGGCTTCATGTTTCCATTTCAGTCCCAAATCATCCTGAACTGTGACTGTGGGGAGCAGGAGCTGCTCGCTCCAACTAACAGGGACACCTCACTGCAATCCAGGAGGGAAATGCCAAGCCTGGAGCCGCCTCCGTGTCGTTTGGGCTGTGCCAGCGGCACCGACACGGGAGGATTCGGGCAGGAAATCTGCCCTTCCATCACTTACTGCTGCACCTGCACACATGGGCACAGCAGGGCCAGGCGTGTGTGCAAAAAGAGAGCCACAATCAGAGACCCTGGGAGCCATTTAGGCTGGGAAGGAGGCCTTGGATCATCCTGCCAAGCCAAAGCAGGGACACCGGCCCCTGCTCCTCCCAGCTCTCCCCGTGCCCGGCTGCAGAGCGTGGGGCACTGCAGGACAACAGCATCTGACACTTCCAGAGCCAGCTGAGAAAAACGTGGATCCGACAGCGGCTCTGGGCTCCCCAGGGTCCAGCCCATCAAAGTGAAACGCTAAAGATTTTCCCAAATTAAAAAAAACCCACGTTGGTGAGTGAGTTTTTCAGCGGGGAGCCCCGGGGCAGCACAGGCTCCCACACCAGTGCCGGCTCAACCATTCACCAGTGCCAGCCACAATAACCATTTTAAGGACCAAAATAATGTCAAAATCATTCTGGCACTGTTAGAAAGTGGTTTTCCAAGTTACTCTCATTGGCAGGACATAATTAAGGCAAACGATCCGGCAGTAAAAAGGACACAGTTCACAGTTTGTGCCATGGGAAAACAAAACCCCAAATCCTGTTTTCCTACAAGCCCCCAAACCCAAGGCTGATTTCACAGAAACATGGCTTAAGGACAGACTAACAATCCACACGTGGACAAAGGCATCCCTGGAAGTGTTGCCCCTTCCCTGGGAGTGCCCAAGGCCAGGCTGGACGGGGTTTGGAGCAACCTGGGCTATGGAAGGTGTCCCTGCCCATGGCAGGGGGTGGCACTGGGTGGGCTTTGAGGCCCCTCCCAACCCAAACCATTCTGGGATTCTGAAACATGAAAACCAGTTTCTTGTCGCTTAATTGCAGATTTTAAAAAAAAAAAAAAAAAAGGAGAGGCATTGAACTGTAGCTGCAAGTGCCATGTAAAAGGAATAATGGCACATTTGTTTCATTTTCTTAGATCCATGAGCTGTACTCCTCAATGCTCCATCAGAATTAATTTGCAGGAGCTTCATTTGCACTTCAGAAGCTACACGTGGTTTCTAATTGGTTAAAATTGAGAAGGCCTTTCCTGGTGGGTGTGGAGCCACGGCTAAAAAACCATCCCTCTGCAAAACAACCAACTTCCCTGGAATTAGCACAGAAGTCTTTGTGGCACAGGCACATTTCTGGGGAAGCATCAACAGTTTCCGTGCGAGAAGGAAACAGAGACTGGGTCACCCCCATAGCCAAGCCCCAGGATGTTCTCGGGATGCTTCCAAGTGCATTTCCAGTGTTTCTCTTCCCTCCCCGTGCCCTGGGGATTCCTTTTGGCTGTGCCAGGCACCGACCCCTGGCTGGGGGACACCCATCAGAGCAGAGGGGCAGCTGAAGGGCCTCAGCTGGGACCCACCTTGGCCCAGCAACCCTCTTGCTCCAGGGCAGATCCCGGCATGACCCTGTGCCCGACTTTCTCCCTGTTTCTTGGCAGGGACTTCCCGGGTCTCCTGCCAAGACGCAGCCGGAGCCCAGGAGAGGCAGCAAGCACAGACTCCCGGCTCCCTCCCATTCCAGGCAGTTTCAAGGACAGCTCCTGATCCAAACCTCCCGTTCCAGCCCTGTGCTGGGTGACAGCTCTGTCCCTTGGGCCCCATGGGCAGTTTTGAAATGAGTGGGAGCTGCTATTCTGGCTACAACAAAAATCACCTTCCCTTCCAACACCACCTTTTCCCGGGCACTCCACCTTCCCATCCCTGCCCCTCCCGGGATATTTTGCTCCTGCCTCAAACAGTGGCTGTGCTGTGGCAGGAGGGGATGGCTGGAAACACAGAATAAACCACCGTGATCCACCACGGCAGGGGAGGGACTCAGCTGTGTTAATAAACTGACCTGGAGCTGAGGGTGGAAAATAATGGTGGAAACCAAGATAACTTGTCCCAGCTCCTAATTTCCTCTCCCAATTTCCTCTCCCCGAGGCAGCTGCTGCCTGCAGGAGTGGCCGGAGCTGAGGCTGTAACTGGAGCCAGGGAGAGGCAGAGGCAGCAGATGGCAGGCTCAGGAAATGCAGATTTGGGCTTTATAGGAGAGCAGAGAGAGGTGAAGAGCAGGATCGAATGGCCATTTGATCCGGATGAAAATGCCAGGCCGAGAGGCAGTTTCAGGAATTATTTATGGGATAACTGGCACAGCTGTGGCCTCGGCTGTGGGTCAGGACCTGGCTTCACCTGCATGGCCAGGCTGGGGGCGGGGGGGGAGGCTGCTCCAGGACAGGCGCACCCCCAAGAAGGGATTCCATCGCTCTGATCGACACTAATCACACTGCAAATGTTTTCCTTTTGCTGAAGCAGAAGAGATCAGCTCGTGTTTGTGGTATTTCCTACGGCAGGATTTCTGTAGAGCAGATGGATTTGTTTTCCTAAGGAGCAACACTTGGTCTGGCCCTTGGGAAAACCGTGGGGTGGCAGCGGGAGGACAGGCTGGACTCCCAGAGGTGCTCACATCTGGGCATCTCCCAGCATCCACGGAGGGAAGCCCTTGTGCCCTTCTCCTGACAGAGCAACCCTCGAGCAGAGGGGCAGGCAGAGTTCCTGTGTGACAGGGGTGAGAAGATTAACTCCTCACGTTCCCACGTTCCCAGGAAAGCCTTCCCTGCTTCCCCCAGCAGATCCTTCCCATGGTTAACGCTACTCCTCTCCTTACAGGCTTCCTGAGAAAGACGATCTTCAAACACAGCTGGATCATTTTTCTGGACACTTCCATTAGAGGAATGCAGAGCTCCTGTGCTGATGCCCCCAGCCTGCAGAGAACTGTGCTGCCCTGTCCCTTCCCAGCAGCAGGGAGTTTCTGTGCCTGGGCTCCGGGAGGGGACTCTCTCCTCAGAGCAGAGGTGACACGGTGACACAAAGCCACATTTCAGTAGTTCCCACGTTCTCTGCACTCCAGGTTAACAACAGGAGAAGGCTGATGTGCAGGAATGGAGGTTTTCCACCCCAAATCCAGCTGCACCACGTGAGGGACCCCTGTGGCAGTAACTGGGGTGGGGTTGGGGGAACAGCCACCCTACACTCACCCCCCACATCTTCACACGCCCCAAGGGATGTTGGATCTGGTGGACAAACCACTTGGAGAGGCAGAACCCAGCAGACCCAGGCCCCTGGGGCTGTGCCACATCACACTGCCATGCCAGCAGGAGTGAATTCCTTCTCCCAGATAAAACCCAAGTCCAGCACTCACCTGGGTGCTCAGCACAGCTTTACCCCTGGAATGCTGCAGGAACGTGCAGGTTTGTCCCACAGCCTCCAATCACAGAGACAACGAGTTTTTGGGGTTCCTAACACAAAACGTGTTTTAATCCCTTGCCACACACAGTATTTTTGAAACCAGAACAACAGATCTGTGTCACATCCAACATCAGAAACAAAACACCCACAAGAGCCAGATCAGCAGCTTGTCCAAAAAAGCAGCAGTCGGGTTTTGTGTCAAGCTGGGCTTAAATTCACACTTGCTTTGGTTTTTACTGGTTTTTGCCCTTTCGGTTTTGCCTCTCATAAGTTTTACAGAAATTTAGCTTTGAAATACACAATATTATCCTCCTTAGCTCCTCAAAATAGTTCTCTGAAAGGCATGCATACAAAAATACTTACAAACTATGAAGTAAAAATAAAATATATATTTGGCTTGCAAATAGGTGTGGGCTTTTTAACCTGCTTATCCCAGCAAATACAGCCAGGATGTAAGACCTGATTCTCCTCCCACATGGAGCTTTCTGGCCGAGTCGAGCATGGTTGTAGAAGCAAACTGACTTCTCCAAGTGCATGCAGACAGGTTAACTCACACAAGATCAGAAATACAGGGTCTTTGGATCTGCAGAATCTCAGGAAAGTGGCTGGGAAGAGATGTGGGGTTTATGGCAGTACCGTTTGTACTGGAATCTTGTGTTCAACAACAACAGTGTGGATGTTTAACTTCCAAGTACATCATTTTATCCAGGCAACACACACAATTAGAGGAAACACAAGAATTCTGATCCTCTTCCTCTCCTTGCAGTACCCTGAGCCTTTCCCTGCCTGACCCCTTCCTTCCAGCCACATCCATGTCCACCCAGCCTGTGGCACTTGGTGTCTCGAGTCATTCCCAGTGGGATGACACATTCAGTCTCTTCCCCCCCCAGGAATCACCTCACATATAAATATTTCAGTCTCACATTAGGCCACTCCTTGCTCCCTCGCCCTCGGGCTCCCCAGGTGGACCCCAAAACCAGGAGAAGCTCTTTGAGCACAGCTTGAGGAGACCCCTCAGTCCCCAGGGGAAACAGGCTGTGTGTGGGTCTGTGCTGTCAACACACACCACGCTCTCCTGGGGGAACAGAGGAGGACAACAAGCAGCGGAGAGAAGCCCAAGGCTGCAGAGCTGGATGGAACCCACACCAGGACAAAGGGACAGCCAGTAACTGCTCAAGGAAGGCGCTGGGTTTGTTTGGTGGATGTTGTTGAATCCTTCCCAGCCCTTGAGGAGTGTTTGGGAATCTCCCAAACCCTCTCACCTGAACACCTACCCAGTCCAATTTCAAATCCAGTTCTTCACGGGAGTTCTCAGACATGACACCTCTAACAGGCACCCCAACAGGCACCCTGGCACCAGAGGCTGACCTGGACAATCAGACCTCTAAACAAAAGGCCTCACATTTGAAAATTAGCTCAAGGAAAGGAATTTTTTCCTACTACAGTCCTGGCGTTTACAATCCAGAACCAGTTACCCAGCTCCAAAAGAGGCGAGCTCCTGGAGGAAGTCAGGAGAGGGGAAAATGGGGGAATGCATCGACACCTAAAAACCCACCAGGAGCCCCAAATCACGGTGTGATGACCCCAGAGCTGCTCTCTGTGGCCTCCTTTCCCTTGGCAGCTGCCATCCCAAACTGTGGCACGTATGGCACTGTGGCTCTGGCCTTGGGGCTGCTTTGGATAAGCTCATGGACACCGGGCGGCGTGTGCCGGAGAGCCCCCCTGGCTGCGAGCAGATCCCTCCTGTGCAACTGGCACATCCCTCTGGAGCTTTCTGTTAGGAAAACGTCACTTTTTCTTTTTCCCAGCGGCGTTATCCCGAGGTAACACGGGCTCCGCTCGGGGCTGTCCGTGAGGGCCTCATCGTGGTCCGAAGGCTCCGAAAATCCCTCCGAAGAAACAAGGGAGAGAGTCTTGCTGGGCTGCCTGCCAGGGAACACCAGGAATGCCCCGTTTCCCACCTCCCAGCTGCTACTGGAGAAGGCGCCTGAAGCTGAGGAATCCTCTGCTAAGAAGAAGCACCGGTCAAAACAACTCCTTGGATTGATTTTCCGTGGGCAAAGCCCCTGGGGTCGGGAGCTGCTGACCACAGTGGCGTATCTGAGTTCGGCTCCCCCACCGCCCCGCTCCCCGTGGGAGCTCTCGGAGGAGCTGCTGCTGTGGAAGTGGCTGCTCGAGCAAGCGGAGTCCCGTTCAGAGTCTTGGGGGCTCGGAAATGTGGAGGCAATCCCTAAAAAATCTTGCGTGTCTTCTTTTTCCGAGGCTTTGGCGACGCTGATGTCTTCCAGCACTGTCTCTGCGTCCAGGAGAGGCTCAAATGACATTGCCTCGGGGTGCTTGGTGAAAAGATGCTCCAAAGTTTCAGGCTGGAAGAAAAGAGATGTTTTAATGCTCTTCTCCGGCTTAAAAGCTTTAATTTCAGTACCATTTTTATGGACCACTGATCCAAACACCCGAATCTGTTCCCAGGGCACTCTCAGGGCCCTGGAGTTTTGCCACATCAAGTTCACACATTGTTTTTTCAGACTATATAGTTGCAAATGCTCTAAAACCACATTTCCTCAGCAGAGTTAATCGTTTATATGGCAGCTGAAGCAACTGTCCCTGCTAGGATTGTATTATTCAGGGTCAAACTCAGCCTGTCCATAGTACTTCTGGAGCATTTCCATCTGAGCAGCAGCTCTGTGTGTTGGCTGAAGAGAAACACTTTTATTTGGGAGAAATGTAGGATTTGCTACTACCCAGTATAGGTGTGTGTAAAATCCACACCAGGATGGGCTGACAGCAACACCAGCACTCCGAGAGTGACGAAGCCACACTCCCATGTATTTCCTAAGGAACTCAAGACAAAACAGATTCAAAGCAGGCTTTGTGCACATTACCAAAGGGGAGCTGTCAAAACAATGGGGAACAACTCAAAACACTCAGAGGAGTGTGCAGCTACAGCCAAGAGTGCACCACTCAGTGGTGCTGCTCACCCCAGAGTCGCTGTCGGTGCTGCCTCAGCCCTCACATCACGGGACTCATTTCTAACACCTTCAGTACTTGTCCTGCACAAGTGCAGCTCCTTCCCACACCAAAATTAACAGGAAGCTTTGGAACAGCCAAAAAAAACCCTGTTTTCCCCTCATACACCTGCCCTCCTACAGGTGGCTGGTTTCTCCTGAACGGAGATGTTTGTCTCCCTTCCCTCATCCCGACCCCCCCAGGGCACCACAGGACACACAGACAGAGCTGCCCACCGGGATTAAACCCATCACACCCGAGGGCAGGGGTGTTGTGTGGCAAAGGCCACCATCTGTCAGCTCTGACACATCCCTCATTAAAGCCAGTCAGATATTTATCACATACAGTGCACAATCCAGCAGCCTGGGAAATGGAACCCTCTGGAGTATCAGCCAGGACGCAGCTGGATTTCCCTGGGAGACACAGGCACGGTGTGAGCTGGGCACCCACTGCATTAACCAACAGGCAAGGCAGCTAAACAGAACCCAAGAGAAGAGTCAGCCTCAGGTCACCAGCTCCCAGACTTTTGTGACCAGCTGGAACCAGACCCAACCCCACATGGTACCTCAAGCCCTCAGATGCTCTCCTGGAATTACCAGACCTAAATTTGAATTACTGTCCCGGTGATGAGACTCCAGGACCAGGAGAAACGTTGCCTGCTGGTGCAAACTAAGGTGCATAGACCCTACACCCACTGGATTCTACAGCTGATTGATTACCCTAAAATTAAAACATTCAAAAGAGGCCTTGGTGTCTGGTCCTGGTGCTTTTCCAGCTCTTAGTTCCCTGTATTGCTGACTCCAGAGGCTCTGAGCTCTTCCTTCAGGACTCAGGCAGGGTCTAGCCTAAGCCACAGGCAGAGCTCAGTCCTGAGCTCACAGCACAACTGTGGGTTTGGGGGAAGCAGCATCACCAGGGAAATACAGACCTGCTGAAAATTAACTCCTTGTGCCCACGAGCAGTTCTTGGGGTTTGGCACGTCCTCCCAAAGCAGCTTCTTCATTCTGAAATGTCAGGTAAATGCTGGAGTTGGTACTGTTGTCATAGGGGCTGTACTGTGCAGAAAAGGAATCTCTGCAATTTTATTTATCCACAGCACTATGACAATGAAACAATCATTTTAGATACTATAGCTGGCCAGAATTTAATATAAAAATATAAAAAAACATAAAGCAGTGACATCGCCAGGTGGCAGTTTTGCAAAATATCAAAGGTACAGTCTGTGCTGAATGAACCCAACCCCCCAGTGCTGCCTAAAGGGGCTCCAGGAGAGCTGGAGAGGGACTGGGGACAAGGCATGGAGGGACAGGACACAGGGAATGGCTT
>JAWWEU010000481.1:0-11025 GCA_035583155.1 Acropternis orthonyx | reverse complement strand
AGCAGCATTTCTGTGCCCTCACTGATGGCTCTGCTCCCATCTCTGGCTGTTCCCTGCAACACAAAG
This sequence comes from Acropternis orthonyx, assembly GCA_035583155.1. NCBI lineage: Eukaryota > Metazoa > Chordata > Aves > Passeriformes > Rhinocryptidae > Acropternis > Acropternis orthonyx. The sequence goes on along the minus strand of JAWWEU010000481.1, from coordinate 10,959 downwards.
CCATGGGATGAGCCTGAATCCCTCGGGGTGACCTCTTGCACCACACACTCGTGCTTTGTATGAGCTTACTTTTTTTGCACCTCCACTCTGAACCTTCCAAGCTGCACTTTGTGGAGGTTCCCTTCTCCTCCCACTACCAAGGGAAGCTCAACCACCTCTGACACACTCCTCCAAAGAGTTGCTCTTCCTCATTCCTGCAGAACAGGGAGCCCCACACCCAGAAACACCAGTCCAGATGTTGCTAACAGCAGCGCTGAGTCCAGGGGGTGACACCTCTGTGGAGTTCCATGCACTGGAACAGATTGCCCAGAGAGGGTTTGGAGCAATGAGCTGGAGGGGATCCTGCCTGAGCTGGAAGGTTGGACAAGGTGTTCTGCAGTGGTCCTTTGATCCTGAACCATTCTGAGTCTGTGATTCTGAGATTTCCTACAACAGCAGTGACTTAATTATAGATCTGAGAGGGCAACATTCATACTGTGCTTGCCAAAGAGTACTTGAATCACTTCCCATGCACACATACAGACACAGAGCTGGATATCTGTATATAGATGTACCCAAGTACCTACTGAAATGTCCCCTTGAGTTCAACAACATTCTTATGGCTAAGGCATTTGCATTTCTCAACATGTGAGGGTTGAGCCTTGAGGAGTGAGGGCATCAGCCCAGGCCCCTTCATCAGCTTTCAGGGATGGTCCTCTGCGTATCTCAAACTTGAGATGTTGGGAGCTCCAAGAGGTGTCCACTGAGAGGGAGGTGCTGGTGCAGCTGCTGCAGCCCAGGAGAGCTCAGAGGGCCTCGCTCATGAGTGCTGTCTGTGGGATCAGCTACTGCCTTTAGTCACGTGCCAATCTCATCCCTGTCCATACTCCAAGACAGTAATTACTGGAATGTTTCAGAGTCCAGTAATGATAACACTGTTCAACTCAAACTGTGGTTCCAGCAAGTGATGTTCAAGGGCTAAAAAGGGAGGACTGACTATCTCTTATTTTCCTCCTCAGTTAACCAACAGCATGAACAAGAAGGTGAAGGTTGATCTAAAAGGCAGCTTAGGAAATCAAAGACCATGAGTGTCACGGTGTCACTAGAGGAGATTTCAGGCACTGGGGAGAAATCACACACAAAGCGATCTAGTATGTCAGCGACACGGAATGTATCTGGGAAAGGAGGAAATTATGACAGTGGTGACCTTAGGTGACATAAATTCCCCCAGCCAATAGCAGACCCATGCTGAGGCTGTTCCCAAAACCAATATGGGGCAGGTCATGAGAGAGGGAGGAAGATGTTTTTCTGAAGGTTGGGAAAATTCCCCATTCCCACTAGGGGAAACTTTGTTAGCAATGTCTGATTGTCCTTGTTCCTTTTCAATGGAAAATTTATGTCCTCCTGTCCCCTCTCCCCTGCCTGGACACCTGTGACTGAGAGCATTTGTTTCTGTGTTTGGTGCTCACTGAAGCTGTGCAGGCAGCTCAGAGGGCTGACCCATGGAGGTGTGGGTGCCTCTGGCTGCATCCTGCTGCCCCACTGTGCTCTGGGAAAGGGCAGGAATGCCGTCTGCTGGAAGACAAAGCCGGTCCTGCCTGCAGAGCCCTTTGTACCTGCACAGGGAAATCCTGCACAGCTGGGCTGCTTTCCTGCTGGGCAGGGAAAGGGACAGGCCAGAAGGCACAGCAGGGGGACATAACAGACAGGGACCTGTCCAATATATTGGATGAGGGAAGTGAGGGAAATCTCAAGGGCATAGAGTGAGTTGTTCCTGGAGTCAGATCTAGAAATGTCAGGGCTCTCTGACTGGTGTCCACACCTGAGCTGGGCTCATGCCCTGCTCACACACCCAGGGCTGTTCAGAGACACAAGTCCTCCCCTTGCACACACACAGACAGTTCATTGCAGGACTCCCAGTGTCTCCCTGGCTCCTGCTGCCACTGCCAGGCACAAACACTTCCTGGACCTTCCCTGGAATCCCCAAATCCACTTCAAAATCTCCTGACACCCCAAATCCTCCCTGGATTTAAACTACCCAGAAAGCATGGAGGCTGTGCACCTTCCTTCTCAGCAATATGTGTCATCAGATTTTGTCACTCTCCCTGACTTGAGTAAAACCTTTAAACTTCCAGCAGCTGCCTCATGAAAATGGTACTAGAGAAAAAGAAAGTCTTAAACTGCACGTTACCATAGTGGTTTTCATTGATTGTGATGCCAGTTATGATTAACAAATTGAAGGGTAGCGTTGAGAGACCTCTTTTCCATGGGATATATATGGTGTGGCTGGATACTTCTCGGTTAATATGCAGAGGGTAAGCGTGCCATGGTCTGCGTATGTCAGAGGGAAAGTGCACAGAAAACTTTATAGCATTTAGCAGTCAGTAGCTGAAGCTTAAGGATGCATGTTGTTGAAAGGCTGACAGAATAAAAAATTCTACACTTGTGTTGAATTATTGTTCTAAGTGACCCTTTGAGCTTGTAATGGCTAGACTGTACATCTAACTGAGAGCAAGCTGCAGAGAGCCATGCCCATTAGGTGAACAGGCTGCAAGACAAAGGAGCTGTCAATACACTCTGGAGACCAAAATGAGTTAAAAGGGGTAAGTCAGGGAAGTCTTTATCACATGACAGACTTACCATTAAGAGGGTTCCCGTTTCCATCTAGCTTGCGATATAGTATGTGATGTAATAGCTAGGAGAGAAGTGTATTGCAGTGGAGTGCAGATGTAGATACAAAAAGAGCAAAGAGCCAGTCATGGCCTAAAGTTTCTCCTACCTCCAGCTAACTACACTATAGAAGACGTTTGTGAGCACTTGTCTTCTTTGTTACGTGTAGCATCGCACTCTTGCACACTGAAAGTGTACCGAGAAGTGTCACACCAAAAAACATATATCCATGACAAAAGGCTCGCTCAGTATTGCCTCATTTGTCAGGAAAGTTTTACATGCTTTAAAATCTCAATAGGGTGAAGAGCAGCATTTCATTCTTCTCTAGCATCTTTTTTTTAGGAGAACAACTGTTGGAAGTTTAAAGCTTTGAATAAGATCTGCAAGATTGACAAAGTGACAGAACACATATTGTTGAGAAGGAAGGTGCACACCGTTCATGCTTTCTGGGTAGTTTAAACATTATTAGGAGAAGGGGAATCAGGAAGCTCCTTTTGTTCTGAAGCTTTCTTCTCTGTGAGATACAGAGGGATTCTTTGGTCTCTGAGACACTAAAGGCATGGGGAAGCGCTTTCGGTGTGATTGCAGGTTTCACAGGTACAGGGGATTGTCAGCAAAAGCTTTCTCTGACAATGAGCTGCAGCTGAAAACTGTTCACTTTAGCACTGGACTGGGTGACCTTGAGATACTCTCATGGGGTCTGTAATTCAGCAGGAGAGAGACAACTACCCCTTTCGTTGGTACAATTGACAGGTTGCCAAGAGAAGGTGAAGCCCAGCACCTTCGTTTTTCTCTAAGGCTTTTTGTATAGGAGCAGCTGCTGCACGTTTGAGGTGGACCTGGGAGAATGAAAGACTAGGACGGTGCCAAGAGCTTGGGGGAAAGTGCTTATCTATAGCAGATGCAATGCAGTTCAGGGAGGGTGTCACTTGCCATATATAGCAACCAAGATCATTCTCTGCTGACACTGTTCAGGAACAAGTTTTTCGCAGGACATCATGAATTTCATCCTTGAGCTCTGAATGTGAAAATACATGGCTGTACATAGAGCTAAGAAGGAATGTGAATAGACCAATGCTGTGCTGCGCAGCAAAAAAGCTGAGAGGAGAGGATGCAATCCAGCAACTCTTTCTGTGCTGGAACAAGAATTCATATTGCCCCCATTTTGTTGTCAGTTAATGGTTTCAAATGGAAAGTGAAGTGCTTACGGAAATTTATTGTCAGCCAGATGCTTCGTCCTCTCCTTTCATTCTCAGAGAGAGAGCGTCAGAATCTGCTGTCTCGGACAAAAGTTCCAGTAAGAAAAAAGATAGTTTAGGGCAGCCCCCCTTCCCTGCAGCCTTAAACTGCACAACACACCTTCATGTTATATGCACTTTTTTCAATTGCTTGCATCCTTACATGTTTCCGGTCGCTGAGCCCAATTCCATAATTTTAATCTGAAAGGAAACGGGGGAGAAAAAAGTTAAGTGGTTTCACAGTAATTTTGAAGGATGCTGTTACAGCCGTGCACAACGGGAGTGGAGTCGTTCCTTTCAAAGGAGATGAGCTCTCAGTTTTATTCGAGCTTACGGAGATCCTAAACTTTCTATATCAAAGCACAGGCACTGGTCACAAAAGGCAACCACTGAGCAAACTGTCCCTCTCATCTCATTTAACTCGCCTCCTTTGAAAAGCAGCACATCCCCTGGGAGTTAGGCATTGTGCTGCTCAGCTGCATGTTCCATACAATTTCCGTCTTGCAGAGCCCACCCCTCAAAATTTCCTACGTCCTGTAGTTGCTCCCATGCCAAAGGGACTGGTACAAAAAGTCAGTTCCTGCCCTAGCTTTCCCCTTTGCAGCTTATTCACAGCAAGACGCGCAAGTCTAGGTGCTCTGTTATGTGTCCCCTCACACACCTACAGTCTCATCGACTCCAGTTACAAAACAAAACATTCCACAGCTTGGTCCACTGAAAAAGTTCCGGCAGAAAAAGCCAGTGCTGGAATCGCAGGCTTAGAATCTGCACAGCCAACAGGGAGATGATTCGTCTCCTTTCCCAGGAATGGGCAGGATCCCATCCTTTCAGTCTCGAACACCCAGGATCCAAAACTGACCCCTTACAACTAACTGCTCCCACGAACACGCTGGCAGCACAAAAGAACCCTTGGGCTTTTACCGGTGCGCTTTCGCCGCTCACAAAACCACCACACGATGGCAATGTTGACTTGCAAAAGAACTCCGGGTCCCACGATGAACACAGCTAAACCAGCCACAGTGCAGATCCAATTTGGAAACGTCAGTACCCTCAGAGGAAAGTGTGTCAGTGTACAGAAGGTTGTGCTGGCCCTCTCCGTTCATGCAGAAACTCTTATTGGCACTGCACTCGAGAGACAACTCCTTCACGAGTATGTGTACTTATACATTTTGTCATTCTCACAGAATCCAGCTACACAATTGAAAACATCTGAAAAAACAGAGCTCACAAATGGGTCAGGTAAGAGATCTGTTGCTGGCTCCACCTTCAGCTGCACGCGTTGACCTGCAATACCTACTCTGGTATATGCGCTGCCCTTCTCTCTTGTGCCATCAGAATCCTTTAGTCTCACAATGTCAAGATCTAAAACTGAATTGCCCCACTAACTGCTCAAAACTAGGACAAAAAGCTCAGCAGCTTAGTTTCCACAACCCCAATCTAGCGGTTCAGAATCTCTAACTGATAGCCCTCTATACACAAGAAGAACACTCCAACTCTCCAGAACACTCTCTAACCCGTCCAAAGCAGGGATTTTCTTATCAGAGAGGGACAATGATCCCGCCTCAGAAGAAATGTGGTCCCCATCTCCAGAACAGAAAATATCCCGGGGTTCTCATACAGAATCACCAGAACACTTACCTGGCAATTTCCATCCCCAGGCACAAGGACATCTGCACACGCAGAATTACAATGTCCATAGTGAGACAACTGCCAAAAATGTCAGAACCCTCACTACCTGAGCAAATTGAATAGTGCCACAGAAAAGGGGCCTGATAGAAAAGCTCTTACTGCCCTTTTCATACCTTGGCACCTGATTCTTTGCAGAAGGCCAGGGACTATATGTTTCATTCTTTTACTAGATCACTCTTATCCCTTTTCAGAAGCTTAGCTACAAAATTTGGATACCGCATCGATCATTGCAGTCATTGGGGGTTACCTCTCACACAAACTGGGTCAGGAATAAAAGTTGCTCCTGGCTGCTACCACTTATCATTTGCATCTGAAGCACCAGGCTTACCTGCTATACCATGGAAAGGCACTGGGACACACTTTTAGGAGCCCAGAACCAAAGGTCTGCTACAACATCCAATATTGCATATGTTCAAGACTTGCTCCTGCACAAAACTGGGCCAGGAGAGAATTGTCTAGCTGCAAGTGTACCTGCCTTCCCATGGTACCGAAAACGGGGCCACGTCCATTAGTACACAAGAGATGACACTCTAATTCACTTCCTGAACACCTCCCTAGAAATGTGGTGCCAGCTATCAAAACTTGTATATGCCTTGGGTTTTCTGCACCAGAGGAAGGGGAAAAGAAAACTGAGGCTGCTCTTTATGTCCTTATGCGCTGAACTTGAATCACTGGGCCCAGCTGGTTTCCTTTCTCCACCTCTCTCTACATTACCTTACTTAACTGTTCCTCCCTTGCTTTCCTTTGCCATCATAGTCCCTTGCATTTCCACTCCTTCACATGCCTTTCCTTCCTTTCTGCTGTCTTGCTTTATATTCCCAGTCCTTGCCTTGCCCTGTCAAAAAATTCTTGGTCTTGCCATGCCTAACATTTCTTGGCCTTTTCTAAAATGCCTTGGCCTTGTTTTTCCTGCAAATCCCATGCCTTGCCCTGTCATTGCCTCCTTTCCCTGTCATTGGCCTCCCTAAACCTCCCTTACTCTTACATTGCCTTGCATAGCCATCCCCTATCTTGACTTGCCTACCCCTCCATAGTCTTGCCTTGCTTACCCACTAATGGACTTGCCTTCCTCTGCCATGCCTTCTCTTGTCTTGCCTACAATTCTTGGCCTTTCTTTGCCTACTCCCCCTTTTCCTTTCACTGCCTTGCCTACCCACCCCCCCACCCCCTTTAATTATGAGCAGCCCTTTCTTGCCTGGCCTTGCCTTGTCTGCCCCTCCTTTGCCATGCAGGGTAAGGAAGGGGTAAGCAAGGCAGAGGAAGGGGAGGTGAGGCACAGCAAGGGAGGGGCAAACAAGGCAAAGCAGAGGAGTAGTAGATAAGGCAAGAGTAAATAGGTTAAGGAACATGCTGTCTATGCAATGCCAGGCAAGCCCAGGGAGGGGTAGGCAAGGCAAGACAAGAGCAGTGTGGGGTAGACAAGGCAAAAAAGGGCCAAGGCCAGGTAAGGAAGGCAAAGCAGGGCCACAAAGTTGTAAGCAAGGCAAGGCAAGGAATGGGAGAGGAAGAGAAGTCAAGTGCAGTGAAGAGTCAGCAAGGCAAGGAAATGCAAGGCAAAGAAGTTGAAGGAAAATCAAAGCTAGGGATGGATATGCAAGGCCATGCAATGCAGGGAGAGATAGGCAAGGGAAGGCAAGGAAGGAAGAAGGGGAGCCAATTCACTTAAGAGTGGGACTCAGTGATCTTTAGAAGGTGACACAAGTCAAAGGAAGTATATGAAAGGACAGGCAAGGTAGAGGTAGTCAAAGCAAGGCAAGGAAAGGTGGGGAGAGGAAGACAGGGCAAGCTGAAACCAAGTGCAGAGGGTGTGAAGACTGGGGAGGTGACGAGAAAGGAGAAAGAAGTGGGAGAGAGGGGGAAACGGGGAGTGGCTCCCCCAGGCTGAGTGCCAGAGGGGCCTGAGGACTGGGGAGAAAGGGGAAAAGAGTGCGAGAAGGGGCAAGTAGAGAGAAGTGGAACCCAAAACTGGTCAGGAAGGGACTGAGACCCCAAAACCAGGTAGGTCGGGGGATGGGGAACACTACCAGATGAGCTGAGGGAGAGCTGGGAACTGTGAGAGTAATGGGAAAGCAGTGGGAGAAGGGGAAAAAGGGAGGGTGGACAGCAGGCAGTGGGATGGTGGGAAGAAGGTTCATGAAGGTCCTCCGCATCCCGCATCCCTTGAGCCCTAGAGAGGTTTGCTGTCCAACCAGTGGAGGGTTGATGGCAAAGGGGGTTTCCCTCACCCAGCAGCTGCTGCTGTGGTGGTCCAGGGGCAGAGTGAGGTGGGAAATGATGGCCCAGGGTGCCCATCTGAGAGCCCAACCTGCTGGGGCATGCTGGGGGCTCCTGCAGGAGGGGGAGCACACCCTCACCTGTGTGCATGTCCACACAAGGGTGTTCCAGATTCTGGGAAGAGCCAAGCGTCACTCCCTGAAGGGCCCTGAGCAGAAGAGGTTTGTGGATTGTGCATCTACAACCCTGTGCAGCTGGGGCATTTTAGCAGCAAATGGGGTGCTTTGTGGGGAACATTCCATATGGAGAGAGTCAGGCCAGGCACTGCAACAGGCAGCTAGAATTGCTGGAGAACAGATGGTCTCAGGGGGACACAAAGTGCTGGGACAACTGCAAGATCATCATCATTGGGAGGTGAAAGATGCCTGTGGGCCATAGAGAATTAGAAGAATGGAACTATTTGGAGTGGAAAAGGCCTTCAAGATCATCCAGTGTCGTTTATTGCCACCAGAAGTGATTGGAAGAACAGCTGTTATTTCTGGGAGCCTAAGTCAACGAATCTGCCCTTCCCAATGAATTTCCTGATGGATGTTCCTCCCCTTGCATTCAGCCCTGTGCCTATAAGTAACCAGGAGGTTATCACAAGCCAGTGGTTTTCCCAGTGTGGATCACTGGAAACATGGATCACCAGGTCTCTTTGCAATGTGGGATGGGCAAGGAAGTTGCAGTAGACGAGGAAGCTCTTCCCACAGTCATGACACTCATAGGGTTCCCCTACTAGAGCATCCATTCTCAGGACACTTGTAGAGCCTGGTGTGGATGCATCAGCGTGACAAGGTAGGAGCTGCAGTTGAATATCTTCTTGCAGTCAGGGCTGCAGAAGTGTCTCTACTCCATGTGCTTTTCCTGATGTTCAGTGAGATGGGAACTGCTCCAAAACCTCTTCCCACACTCGCGACACTTGTAGGGCTTCACCCCTGTGTGCAGGCGCTGGTGGGTGATGAGGTTGGAGCTGTTGCTCTTCCCATGTTCCAAACATCACTCGGGTGTGCTTTATTGTGCTTGTTTAGGCAACTGCTCATCTTGTACAATGACTAGTGTACAGTCATTTTAATGAGCACCCTGCCTGTCAGCAAATAAAATTTGCTATCACAGTACAGGCTACAAAACATAATGACTTTTTTTAAAGTAAAGTGAAATGTTACAAAGACAGATGGAAAAGTGTACATTCCTGGCAGGGAACATTTTCCTTATTGTACCTGAGGCCCTGGGGAGTTATGCTGTGTCTTGTGTGAGAATTGGGACTCATGTTTGAAGGAGGTAGAACTGCTTGATGTAGTGAAATGTTTCCAAAAAGTTTTAGTAGAGAAAGGAAAGGAAGTGAATGCTCTAGGGAGAAAAGGATGGATTTTGCTGCCTTCATATTGAAAGCAGCATCAACAGAGGAAACAAATGTGTAAGGGTAAGATTAATTTGGAGAAGCATGTGTGTGAATTGCAGGGGAAATCACTTACGTTTACAAAATAGACCAATAATGGACAAGCTGAACACTTATCAATGAGTAGCAGAAAAAGCAGCTGTCCGAGTAGCCCAATAGAAATATGGAAAGCAAAAAGGGTCAAGCTAATAGAAAAAGTGCATGCTGTGATTGTGCAGGCAGGGATAGACTAGGATCCTGAAAAACAGGACGGAGATATCTGGGATTCAACTGATTTTGTGAGCAGTTCAGAGGGGACCCATAAGAGGAAGACGGTAGGCTGTCTCATGGGGCTAACAGAAAAGGATGCTTTTCTAAAAGGGGAAATAACCTCTAGAACTGGTATGCTCCAGTTTTTGTTTTTATTTGGCCAAATGTTTATTTTCAGGAAGAGGAAGTTTTAAGTTTCCTTCAGTTTACCTTTCTGTTATGAACTCTTGTGAGTGTAGTAGCTGTGGCAGTGCTTTGTGTTCTGTATGTTTTGCTTGTCTACATGTGTTGTTCAGTTTTGTGCTGAAAACAAAATCGTGTGACTGCTGAAGTTTTTCTCTGTCCTGAATTGGTTCTAGAAACATCTTGTTAAGAGCGTGATAGTGTTCTGTGTTTGATGTGTTTTGCTTATTTGTATGTGTTGTCTTGTGCGCACAGCAGCTGTGAGAGTGTTGTGATAGTGCTCTGTGTTCTCTATGTTTTGTTTGTCCTTATGTGTTGCCTTGTCTTGTGTAGGAAACAAATCCTTGTCTTGGATATGGGGGATTAGTTGTGCCCCAGGAACTAGGGTTTAGGCGATGTTATTGTGTTACTAGTTTGTGTGTAATTACTGCCATTTTGTGTTAAGTTGTTGCATACCTTGCTTACCTTGAACTATGCAGGATGAAGGTATTATTGTGCTGAGACTTGCTACATAGGCAGTAGTGCTGAACAGTTAACTACAAGCACGCCACATTGGATAAAATCTAGAATTATACCTGAGGGGTGGCACTAGCTGTGTGTGCAAGTTATTGGTGCACCTGGTCAATCAGAAAAAGCCTTGTTTTTGAAACACCTCAAGTTCAAAATTAGAAAACAAGTGGAAATGCATAAGTTTTTATATTTACCAAATACACCTAGACCTCTATTGGGCAGAAATTTATTAGAAAATGTGGAAGCTGTAGTAGAATTTAAACAAGGTGAGATTGAAATTGAAGTGGGAGAGGAGTAACTGATAACAGCTTTGAGTTTAGCAATAACCTGCGCTGAACCTAACCAAAATAATCAGGATGTCAATCAAGTTTTGGATCAAGTGTACCCTGGAGCCTGAGCTACTGAAACACCAGGTAGGTCAAAATAGGTAACTCCTATTCAAACAGAACTGCAGTCAAGAGCAAAACCAGTAATTAGAGAACAATATTCACTGAAGCTTGAAAACTGAAAAGCAATTAACCCAATAATGGATAACTTTGAAGTTAGGGCTTTTGGTAGAACATGAATAACAAAATTAAAACTTAATTTGGTTCACAGTGCTAGATTTATATTTGCCTTTGAATAGAAGAGTCCCAGTAAAAGGAGAAAGACCAAGTTAAGCTGAACAGTGTTACCTCCAGGGCTCAAAAATAATCCCACAGTTTTTGGGACTATGGCAGTCATTACTGGGAGAAGGTATACTCCTGAAATGTGTAGATGATTTATTGATTGCCACTGCTTTTAAACTTT